>VXAU01002828.1:92949-121427 GCA_013399695.1 Formicarius rufipectus
GTAATGAAAAAGGTTCTACTTTAAAAAAAAAAAAAAAAAAAAAAATTACTTCAAATACTAAAGTGTTGATTGTAGAAAGTGACATTAAGAACATTTGTTACATTCGTAACAAAACTATGTTTGTGTCATGGTCAATGAGAACAGCCCTTAAAAGTCATTGCACGTTGTTAAAATGTTGCTACTTTTTTTCTTTTTTTTTTTTTTTTTTTTTTTTTTTTTGTGTGTGTGTGTGTGTGTGAAAAAATCTAGGGTGCAAAATTCAAGACAGTAAAAACATTGCAATATTAATTATTGAAATATTAATTAACTTTCCCAGAGACACAATGGTTATAGATAATACAGAATGCATGGAGGTACAACAAAAAAGCCATGTTACAATAATCACTAATGTGCTTTAAAAGTAGAGAAAATAAATAAAGATCCCAAAACACAGAAAATCCTTTTTAATAAAGATTCATATCTCCCTGACTACTGAAAAACAAAGGTTATTTTCTCTATCTCACTTTCCCTTTTATAAAACTTCTTTTTCTCAGTCTCTCTGTTTACAATTCATGTGAAACAGCAAGGTGTGAAAATAGCTAAATTTTAATCCATTAATATGGTGTACAGGTCTTGCAGTTTTCAGGCTTTGGAGATGTGGAACCAGGTCATTCAACTGGGACTGCCAAAGTGAGCAGTCTTCTCCTTAAGAAGGCATATGAGCAAAGACAAACTAGTGCCATAAAGGCTTTGAAAACAGAGTTTTAATGTAAATGCGAAGAACATGTGTATTTATGTGATATTTAGATTCTAAAGATTTCTCTCTTCCTTCATCTTGCTAACTTATAGATGCTTCACAGTCCTCTGACTAAGGGTATGTATGTGCCTCCTTCAGTATTAAATCTTCAGGCTGCACAACAGCTGGTACTTATCTGAACCTGTACAGTTCTTCAGAAATGCTTCTGAAGGATATTCAGGTTTAGTCGTCCATGTCTTTTCCTTCTTTAAGGATTTCTTGGTCCTGAATTCAACAGAAATTTCAACTTTTCTGTCATTTCGTGGTTGTTCTGCCCCTTGAGCTTTAGAAACATGGTCTTATGCAGTTATTACTGCTTCGCACCAAACATGTGGCATTTTCTTTACACCAAAGCCAGTTTGACAGTGAAGCTTCCTCATCCTCCTCATTCCTGCTTTCTGATCTTTCTTCTGCTCCTGTTTGCCAGACTTTCAGATTATGTTATTTCTAACTATCATAATTTCACTGATCTGCTCACAGTCCAGTTTCACAAGGAACTGTATTTGCATAAATGAAGATTTGATGAATTGGATCAAAAATGAAGAGGATTCTTCTATGCTCAACAAAGCATTTAGTAAAATATTCATCCCAACAAAGCTTCATTCAACTCTCAGTCTTTGTTTAAGGGCCAAAGTAAATTTAGGTTTAGGACTCCTAGCAGTAGAACAGAATGTAATGAGCACATGATAATAATAATCATTCTGGTATAGACTAGCTTTGTAAATTCAAGTCTCTTTTAATGATTAATTTATGTGAGGCATAGACCTTGCAGTGCTAGGTTTTATGCAGAGTAAGTCATTGTCTATCTGGTCCTCCTTATGCTGCATAGAATGCTTGCTGTTCTCCCATATTCAGAATGGCAGAGAGTCATAAAGCCAACATCATTTTTGTGCCATATGTTCAAGACTAATGTTATGAAAGCATGATGATCTGCTTCTTTTTAAATCAAACAATTTTAAAATGCTTGGTCAAATATTGATGGTGATATACCTATTTTCTCAGAGTGAAACTTTTCATTTGTTAAGACATAAATAACAAGAACTTGTAAAATGACAATGATACTTTATACAAATATGTAAGTAGAATTAACTTTTCTGACTTCTGCCAGCTCAATACACTGTGGTAACAAGTCACTTAGAAAGGAATACAACTCCTCCCTCCGACTCTGTCCTTGAGGGATACCATATTGCATGATTCATGTGACCTGACTTTAGATGTGTACACCTGAGCTAGCCATACTCTATAGGCAATGAAGAGAAATGGGCATGTAATTCACCTGACCTATTTTAGCCATGTACTTTAGGATGAGTTTAATTGCAGTCTAAAAATGTGTCATAGCCTCATTGACTAGGAAATTATTCTAGGAGACCTCATAAAAAATGTTTAAAATAGGACAGGTGAATACTATAAAAACTATCTGAAAACAAAGACCAGACTATGTAAGACATTTCACAAAAGAAAGGGAAAAATGGATACCAAATATACGCAGGTCCAGGAAAAATTATAAGTATTGGGTACTTGCCAAGCCATTTTTGTTGTTGTTGTTGTTGTAAAGGGATTCATAAACTCAAACTATCCTCTGTTCTTTTGCTCACATTTAAGCATCTACTGCTTTTAGAGATGCCTTGGACATTTGGATGACTTGAAGAGATTTGTCAAATACAACGTAGATGATCCAGGCCATTTTGCAGTGGCAAGTAGGGACCAGGTCAAACACCAACAGGTATCAAACATTCCTAGAAGTCAATGTGTGGACAATCACATCAACTCTCTGGTGGTATTCTAGAAATATATCTAGGATGGAATTCAGCTTAAGGTGGAGACATGTATACTTAGGTTTATGCATGTAGGAGTCTGTACATGTTCTTGGTGTTCATTATTATGAAGCAAGACTATTCAGTTCAGAGAAGGTTATCAGTGAAAGAGACTTTACCAAGTAAAACAAAGACACTGAACCTTCTCCTGGTTCCTACCCTATATGGCTAATTTATATGGTTCTGTACAGAAGTTATATACCAATTTGTATTATTGCACATTGACCCTTGATGTTACTGGTCAGAATGTTGCTGCTATACAGCTACTTTGCCATGTTTAATGAATAAATAAATCTCCCATATCTTCAATAACATCAACTTTATCATGATGGGCAAATTCACACCTTTTAATATGTCATTTGGGCTGTTACTTACTTCTCTTTATTTTGTGTTATAGAATGTTGTTTCTGTGCTGTAAAATTCAATCATTTGTAGTAGACTTATTCAGTCATCTTGAATATTTCTAGTTACCTTAAAGCAGAATATAAAAAAGTCCAATTTTCAAGTGCCACAAATACTCTCTTGTTTCTAATCTTCAAAGCATTATTTCCCCATTTTTAAATATTGTGTCATATTACTTGCACAGTTTTTGAAGATCATGAATTACCAAAAATCTTTAAATCTAATTTGTGACATGTTTTGTAACACCTGGAATACAGCTAACATGCTTCATATTCACATGTGACAATTTAGAAGTCTGCTTCTAATGGAATGATGATTATTTTTTTTTTCATAATTCAACCCAACTTATTTCTAGATTTAGATTATGAGTTTATTAGTATTTATGTAAACCTTTAGTGTTATGTAAATCGCAAACTTTGTTTAAAATGTGTTTTTACATAAAGATATAAGACAACTGAATACCTTGTAATCCAGTGCCACCTTTTGGGGCCTGCCCCAGCTCCTGTTACAGGCGTGGCTGCAGGGCCGCGTTTGTGTCATTCGGGGGCAGAGAGGACAAGGCGAGGTCTTCCCCTGGGGCTCTGACCCACGTGGGCTCCCAGGATTGCTCAACAGCCTGACATTATTGCTTTTCTGTTTGTATGTTACACTTGACAGGCAGCGGGCGTTGGCCGAGTGGCGTAGGCCCCCGCCTGTGGAGCCGGCTCCTCCTCTGAGGACGCCGGTTCGAATCCTGGAGGAACTCGCTGTCACCGTCCGAGCTGCTCGGCCGTGGCAAGATGAGCCTCAGGAGTAAAGGGAGTGGGGCCAGTTCTGCGCACACTGTGCCTCACGTAAAATCTCCATTGCGCAGGCTTATCCCAAGATCTTCATTCGCGAAGTCCAGCCAACAACAACAACCTTGTAATCCAAAGATTTCTATATTCTGTGAACACAAATTTGGAAAAAAGGAGGTGAATTTTGCAGGTGAAGGGCCTTGCCCACACAGTAATTTTGAGCTTTACTCAGAACTCTGAATATAGATAATTTCTAGATATTATATGAATACTGAAAAATAATAAGCTTTATGAGGGTCTTAAAGCCAGGGCAGTATTTATTCCCCTACTTACTGTGATAATGGAGCAATCACTAAAGAGAGATGCAGATTTGGCTTAAAATTTGTGCACATTTGAGGCAATTTACTCTCTGTTAGTTCAAGTGTATATCGTAAATCTTGTTGCTTAGAGACATGACAAGATTGGACTGTCTGCAGAACAGGAACTCACTACAAACACATACTTCAAGGTCCTGAGCCAGTCTTAAACACTATGTCTGGTTTCCCCCCTCCTGTTTCTCTTCCCTTCCCAGTAAACACAGAAAGTGTTTGCAGAGAAATATTTTGCCAAGATTCACACTTATTATCCATTTCCTGTCTTGAATAGATTAAAATACCCCAAATTCCTCATCCTACTCTTCCTTTTCCCCCTTTCCTCCTCCATGACTGCTGCTAAAATAAAGTCTGCAAATCTTTTTTCCAATAGTAGAGATGAATGGACCTTTGATCAATGGAAAGGTAGTTTTTCAAGACAGACTATCCCAGTATGATTCACCACAGTGGGTTGTGGTGTGGGTGTCCATCTCTCTTTCTCAAGTAACAAGCAGTAGAACAACAGGAAATGGCCTCAGGTTGCATGTGGGTAAGTTTAGATTGGATATTAGGAAAAATCTATTCAGCAAAAGAGTTGTCAAGTGTTGGAATGAGGAAGTGGTTGAGTCACCATCCCTGGAGGCATTTAAGTGTGGATGTGGCACTTGGAGTCAGGGTTTAGTGGTGGACTTGGCAGTGATGGGTTAATGATTTATCTCAGTCTTAAAGTATTACCCAACTAAAATGATTCTACTATTAAGAGGATGAAGAATTTTTAAATAAGCAACTCAATATTTTTTAAAGAGCCTTCTAGCAAGGCTTATCAAAATTGGTGTTTCTTAGTTGAAGTAATACTGCTGCACACACACATATGCACATTTTGTAGCTAAACATTGCCTTTTCTTGTATGTTCCAAATACAGAGGTAGAAAAAAATAATATTATTTAAATAATACAAAAAGGGAAGAATTCAGAGATCCCTTGAAATTCTTCAGGGATTTTCCTGTTATCTTTGGCTTTATGTGAAAACACAGATCTGCTTGTGATGAGTGACAATTCAAAACTCAGTCAAAGGTCCCAAGCCTGTCGTTCAAAGATATGCCTGAAAAATACTGTAGTTAAATATTTTCCCACAAGGAAGAAAATTGCCCCTTACCTGTACTGACACAAAGACAGGCTGTACATTAATTGTGTGATGTGCTTCGGAGCAGGGCTTGTGCATGAACCTTAAGACTGCCAATCAGGCAAAGATTTAATGACCTACATTTTCCCAGTGAAGTCAGTGAGAGTGAATGTCTTCTTCCATATGCCTTTGGGAGAAAACTGTTCCCTGAGGAATGCAGAGAAGGTGTAGGACATGACCTCCTCGGCAAAATTGATCATGACATTCATGTAGGAATGTGGAGAAGAAAGCTACCTGAGCTTTTTGAATAAACCCACTGATACAAGAGACACAACTTTTAAGGTCTGAATAACCATCAACAGTCTTAAGTTTCAACCAACAATACCAAACTGAGTGTATTGGGTGTGCCCAAGAAGCTCTTTTGATCCACCTTCTCCCAGCCTGAAACAAATTCCTGTTCTTCAGGATCGAAACATGGTGCTTTGTGTCATACTGCTGTTCTGGGAAGCTTGGGTACTATTCTTCTTAGGACTGTGAATAATATTAATACACACATTCTACATAAATGTGTAAGTGCCCATGCTGCAAAATATATTTTCTGACCATAACAATCAGTGTAGATGAATTTTATCTTTCAAAGAAAAGAAAAGAAAAAGGCTGAGAAATGCTGTGAGGACAAATATTTCCTGAACTTGAAAACTTACAAAGGAAGTTTAAATACTAGACAATCTTACTGATAAGTTCTTGCTTAATCTGAACCAGACGAGCTATTCTTATTTCCAGGGCCGCTGCACTTCCAAATAACATCAATGTAATCTCTGAATGAGTTCTACCCAATTTCTACCAAAAATACTAATTATCTAATCTTAAAAAGTCTTAAAAATTTTTTACTTTTCATTTATTGCTGTTAATTTTATTTCTATAAGCCTGTATATTTATCTTTTACTGTTTTTATAAGTTCTATTAACCTAATTCTATTGTATTGTTTTAGGATACAGAATACAGCAGGTGGCATGAAGCAGTGCCATCTTGTGGCCCTCCTCACTTGTATGGTTATTTCCTAATTTTTCTGTTGTATTAGTTTACAAAGTCAACATTTTCAAGAGTGTTAATTTTTGTTATGATATCGTGAGCACCCCTAATTTTAAAGTCTTCAAGATTATTCTCGAAATGTCCAAGAAAATTAAACAAAATTTTCCTGTTCACTCAAGAACATTTTAGAGATCTTTTATTTCACACTTGACAAAAATTTCAGCCTGTTAAATAGAAATAAAAAATTCCTAAGTCTTCTAAAAGATATTTCAGGATTGGAAAGTAAGCAAACTGTCTTATCTTGCTATGAAAATACATTGTTAAAAGGTAGGTTGACAGGTTGCCCTGATTGAAATGGGGTTCGTGGAAAGTAATTTACTTGTAAAGGATGAAGAGTGTTATGAATAGCAACACATTGTATATAAAACACTGGATATCTGCATTATGAAGCAGTTTAAAAAATCTATCTGTTATTACATACCTCTATCTAGCTGGCAATATTCATACTCCAGAACTATGGAACTAACAAATTTTCCTCTTTTTAACTCTGAATTGAACCCAATGGGAATGTTAGCACCTGGGGAGGAGGAATCGGATTCTCTGTTTATGATACATATAAATAAATTAAAGGATTAGGAAGAGAGTTTCCTTTTGACTTCTGTTCTCTGCTCGACCTAGAGTTAGAAAAGGTGGCATGAGATTTTCAAAAGCACTTGGCCTTGACCTAGTTCTCCTCTAATTAAATAATTCCTAAAACTCCCACTCAGTGAGAGGTCATTTAGGCTATTACTGCAGATTTTAAAATTAGTTCGGTTGCTTACTTATGCTTCAGTTGCTCCCCTCTGCATAATGGCTGTAATAATTATCTGCTCTGTAGGAGTTCCACAAAGCTTCATTAGTGCTGGATAAAACTCACTGCAAAGAGCTCTGTGCTTCTACTGCGGTTGCATTTGCTGCAGGTCTCCCCACACGGTATTTTGTTGTACAGCTCTTAGGAGGGATTCTCCAGCTTATAGAACTTCATTAAGATATTATCTTAAAAATAAGTAACATGACATGATTATGTTATGTTTAATATGTTATGAAAAAACATGCAGGTTTTTTCTAGAAATTCAGTTACAGTCCAGCAAAACAATATTACAATAGTATTAGAGCGACACAGTCATCACCAGTGTTTGCTTTATATGCAACTGGTTTGTATGGATGGCAGTGAAGCCCAAGGATATCAAGGACTGGACTGGTAAGACCACAGCCACAGGAAGAGGGACGTGATTACTGCTGTCTGTTCAGTGTAGCAGTTGCAAGACTGCATTGAAAGTGCTGCATCCAATTTTGTGCTTCCCAGCACAAATAAGACAGTGATTAATTGAACTGAGTATGGCAGAGGGCCCTCAAGATGACCTGGGGGTTGGCACATGTGCCATGAAGACAGTTGTAGAGAGATGGGTTTGTCCAGCCTAAAGAAGAGCAAGTAAATTGCTTTTTTTCAACTGTTTAGTGAGTGTTCATAGTGCAAATGGAGCCAGATTCCACTTAGATGTGCACAGTCTCCAGTGCTAGGGGAAATGGGCACAAGCTGCAGACAGTTAAAATCCCAATTAAGAGGCAGGACAAAGCCAATTACTATAATGAAGGTGATAAATCACTGGAATGAGTTGCCCATAGAGGCTATGGAATTTCCATCCTTTGATACAAAATTTGGCTTGACAAAGCTCCGAGTAACCTCATGGTTTCCAAGTTGGATTCTGTTTTGCAACTTGTCTCTACTTTGAGTGAACAGTTGGACCACATCATTTCCAAGATCCATTTCAACCTAAGTCATGGCACAACTCTCTCATTCTACTTCAGCAAATGTGTCTTGATGTTATCAGAAATTGCAAGAACATTCTCAGGCACTAAGAGCATCCTCCCATCTTTCCATAAATCATAATAAATTTGTTTCCACCTCAACTGGAGTACAGTGGCAATAGCACTGAGCCATCTGGAATACACTGTTAACTCTAGTTCCTACTCTAGTGCTGCTGATTTCAGTTTTTTAATATAAACGGCATAAAATGATTTCCCACTTTTTTATTCTGTCCCCCAGCAATCTATTTCTTTGTTTATAAAACCCTTAATATTATAATTTGGAATGCTAGAACAGTCACATGGGGACTCAGGAATAAAAAATAAGCAACTTTTTAATATATTTTTTTCATTTCAGCAGAAAGGAAGGCTTCTAAGGAAATTATGAGGGTGTTTTAACATTCACAGTGGTGGTTCTTGCTCTACCTTTAGCAGATGCGTGCTATTATCCAGAGTCCTATATTCTTCATATATTCAGAATAAAATCCAAAATAGAAGAAATTTATTTACTGTAAGCATATAGATTGGGCTGCATATTCCATGCAACTAAGGGAAAAATAATAAATTGAAATTATCCTGAGGTGATTTCTCTTTGACATGGGTCTTTTATGGAGTAAATAGCATGAATTTTAGGGCACATGGACAGAACCCCTCTCAAATATGGTTCTAGAAAGGATTTATTTTGCTCCCTCACTCTGCACTACTTAGTTTTGCCTTTGCCCTCAGCAACACCTTCATTTTGCCTGAATTTTCAGGGAGAAATTGGAGTGTTTGTGACAAAAAAATAATAATAAAAAAAGGCTATTCTGTAAGAGAGGGTTCCTTCTTGATTTCATTCTATTTTCAAGGTATAGCTCAGTCAAGGTTACTTTTGTGCTCAAAAGCATTTGTTGCAGTTCTCTTCCTAACTGTTCTTAGCTCCAAACAGATAATTGTATGCTAGTGACTCAGCAGAGCTAATAAAAATATATTGCCATTTTTTCCCCAAGATTTGCATGAATTGCATGACAAAAACTCTTAACCTTTGCAAAATTAATGTAAAAAAAGTTTAAGCAGCAGCCAATAAAGACTGGTGTAGATGCTTTAGTGTTACAGCTTATATGCACGTAGTTGGAAAGACTTCTGTAGTAGGTGTCCTGGGTATTACAAGATGAGATGAGACTGTGTTTCCCTCAGACAAGTCTAATAGCCTTTAAAAGCGGAGCACAGCAGTGAGTGAAATCAGACCTTTCAGAGAAATTTGGGTGGGATTTTATAAGGAACAATCATGTTAGAGTGTGGTTGCTCCATTACAAGTCAGGATAATAAGCCTAAAACAAAAGTGGAAGGTTAAAAACCTAGTTTTACATCGTTGTCTTCTAACACCAAGTAAACATGAGTCTGATAATTATGATTAGATCTTGTCCTTTCCCAACCACTCTTTGGCCAGCGTTTGCCTGGTGGTAAGAGCAGATTAGTACCTGAGACACAAGCACACAGCTGGACTTCTGTCCACTGATTTATTTCAGCATTTCCAACACAGGATATAGTCTATGACATACTGAGTGCCTCTCCTGTGTTTAGAAATAAATGATAAGACAAACATCAGTTGCTTACATTTTATGAGGATTGGGAGCATATTTATATAAAAGGTGTTGTCTTTGTGTGTGGGGACAAAATCTTCCTCACTCAGCTTGTGTGTGTGTGTGAGTAAATGACAGCACTCCAGAGATGGGTATTAGTGCAAGCTGACAACATCCAGCAGATGGCGCTCAGAGCTAAGAAAAAAGTAGATCAAGGGCCTCTTTAAAAAAAACCCAAAACCACAAAAAAACTCCCCCACAAAAACCAAAGAAGCAGGGAAAGCTTGTTGTTTATATTTTCCTGTGACTAACAGCTATGTTATTTTTTTTTGTTTGTTTGTTTTGTTTGTTTGTTTTTCTTTTTCTTTTTTTTTTATGTAATTCATAATTGTTGCTAATGAGTTTTTGGCAGTGGATAGGTGAGGGGGTGTTGATTAGCTGCTGACAGATCTTCTTCAAGCTCCTTAATGGCGTCCTCTGGGGTTCAGACTGCAAGACTCCTATAAATTCCTATAGATTCTGTCACAATGTGAGTGGAAAGGATAGCTAATTGCTGTGAAAAAGCACCACATTTTAAAAGAGAATTTCTGCACATCCTTTAGAAATCTAGTCCTAGTACACACTATTCTGTATATTACATTAAATAATATTTGGCAGAAGGATCACATCTTTTAATTGCTTGAAGTCAGTATTAACAAAAAACCTTAGAATAAGCCTTGGGATATTGACTAAACAAATATTAAACATAACTCAAATATTGTCCGTATTTACAAGCGAGTTGCTTCCCAGTCTAATCAGATATCATAAAGTAAAAGTGCAGAAATATGAGATATTTGTTCTGGTTTTGTAGAAGAAAGAAGAGCCTTGAGGTCTGTTGTCAATCGAATCTGACAATGGCTTGGAAACCTCCTAGCAGATTTTCTGGAGGCTGGACCTCTGACATCTCCACGCCTAAGGGACAGTGCAGAGCCACTGACAGCTGGGCAGTGCTGGGGAGTCCATGTAGAGGACACAGGCTAGCTCTTCATTTCCCTAATGACACTGAGTTGGGAGTTGTGTCCTTGCTGACAAACAGTCAAAGCTACTGGCTGTTGCCCTGGTGCAGAGATGCCAGGACAGTTCCTCAGGGATGGTCATTCCCTTTTTAGGGCACTGCTGTCCTGTCCCATGGCTGATCTAACTTAATGTTTAATTTTGGCCTTTTAAAGACATCACTGTGTTGACATTTTCTCCTCTTTTCCTTTTCCTCCTTCATAAACACAGAAAATAACTGCTATAATCCCAGGCCCAGGGAGAGATCAGGGCCAGATGCCTGAAGTTACTCATAATAAAACTACAGCTACTGAATCCTCTCCCTCCAGAAATCAGGTTAATCTCTGATCTCACTACATTTCAAATGCAAGAAATCTTTATTCTTCTCTGTATCCTAACTACGTAAATAACAGAAACAGAATAAAAAGTGTGAAATAAGTGATTTCTTTTGCTAGATAAAAATCTTCTGAAGCATGAAGCAGCTGTATCTTCCTTTTGTATAGTATAGGGGCTAAGAGTGAGTGCAGAATCCTGGTGACAGCTTCCTGCTTTAAATAATGTTGCTAGTGCCTTGGACCTAAGCACTGAGTATAGTAGATATATTGCTGTGTTCCAAAGCAATCATACAATGTCATAAGGTAAATTAACCTGTGTAAACACCCCAAATCTGTCTAGTCTCAGCAGGTGCACTGATGGCAATATAAAGCTGGTAGAAAAATGTACCATCATAAGAGCTGGCAGAAAATTGGAATTTTGACAAATTATCCAGTGACAATTTGCTTTTATTTGCTAAGCAGTAGCTTTTCTCAGTTGCTATATATGTGCATGCATAAACATATGTACTTTTCAAACAAAAAAAAGTTAAGATTTTCAGGAATGGCATCAACAATTAATATAATATTGCACTGAAGTAATTTGCCATCTCTGTAAGGCCAGTTCTAAGAAATGTTTCACTGGTAGACGTGGATAAAAATAATTATCCTTTCTTTTAGGAGGGAGGTGTTGAAAGAATAAGAGTAAAGAGTAAATTAAACTCATTTATTAAAAACACCCCACAGTTCTGATCTAGCTCCCTCTGTGGCAGTCTACACGTGACCATATTGCACAGCACTAAACCATGTGCCCACACTTGATGTCCCTATAGCCCAGAAGCAACATTTTTGTATTTTTTCTGCAGGTATGGTGCAATCTGCCTGCCACTGCAGCATGACTGTAAGGGTGCTTGCATTTGGGAATGAGTAGATTTAATGATATTACCTCCTAGCAGGTAAACTGCCCCCAAGGCTGCCATAGGATTTGTCTTGTAGACATGTGGTTGGAGATTTTCAGAAAGGGGCAGATAAAAGAACAGCGCTAAATGTGGGGAAGGGATCTTAGTGCTCAGCATCCCTCCCTGGACAGAATTCATCCTACAGTAACATATAAAGACAGCATGGAGGAGAAGGAAGATGATGATGAGAAGGAGGCAGCTGGGGCGTCGATATCCCAATAATGAGGTCAATCCACCAGAGCTGAGAAAGTGTACAGATGAGGCAGCCTGCATGATAAGAAGAGTCAAAGATTGAGAGACAATTTCTATAGTCATCTATAATCAATGGAATTATGTAGGAACCCTTATGTTAGTGGCTCAAAGTGACAAAAGGTGCAATGAATAGATGAAACAAAATTAATTAAAGAGATCACATTAATCAAATTAAAAGCATTCACTGTAGAAGATCTTTGGACATTTCTGTATTGCAATGTTCTTTCCATCCATGCAAAATATAGGAAGTCTATCAGATAAGAAGTCTTCTATTCCAAGGATCACTCATAGCTTCTGGGAACTACATCAAATATGATTAAATTAGAATTAAAAAAAGATTGCTATGGTAAGACTATATTACAATTATAAATTACATTACATTATATTATTCATTTAATTATGTTTTTGACATCAATCATGGTCTCACTACACCAAGAAGAGTCTCAGTAGCAATGGACTTTATTTTGAGAGCAGAAATAGAAAATTACTTTGGATTAAGGTAGAAAATTAATATGCAGGGGTTTTTTGCTGATTATCACTGTATTTAGAAATCTTCATTAGGGTATTTTATCACTTATTCAGATTAATGTAATAATTAAATCAACCTAAATGTGAATAAGATTTCAAAGCAGAAGTTGCTAAATTAATTTCATATGTAGAAAAATCCCAAGAAGCCTGTAAAAAGACAGAGTATCAAATAGTGTGCTGAAAGAAGGGGAAGAAAACATTAAGTGGAAATACAAATGGAATGTGACAGGAGTTTGAGTCTAACTATTTATAGATGACAGGGTGTTAATGTATAATGCAAAAGAAAACACAAGGCTTTTTTTAAATTTTCCTACAGATTACAGACCCCCCCCCCCTCAGTTTAATAAAAATATATTCTGTCTACAATGCCAAATTCTTTCTCCAGCTAAAATGGGGTAGCTTGAAGAAATGAGGATCAAATCATCTTTATTATCCTTCATAATTCCTCAGGGGACTGAGGGAAGGCTGGTGACTATATTTACAGAGAATATGTCTGCAGCAGCATGATCATTATAATGTTTTGTACAATTTTAGTGCTGATTTTTGCTGGCTTGTCTTCAAAAACCAGTAGACCTTCCTTTTAACAAAGATAGTCTTGCAGATAATGCTTGAAAAGTTAATGCTTTATGACCCAGGTACAGTGCAGGTAGAACTTTGCAGCTGCTTGGAAGCAAAGAAGTAGGATGTTAATGCCTGAAATTGTGTGGCCAATTACTAATGGACCAAACAAAGCACCCTAAATGCAAATATTCTTTGTATCTTGAACATAAACCTGCATGTTGTGATAAACAACTTAGAAATTGAAAGCTCCTAGTGTGAATCCATCTGATTTATCATGTTCTTTTTGTCACATGAAACCTGCTGTAGTCGCACGTTCAGCTGCTGCTGTAGCTTCCACAGTGGTTTTAGTTGGGGTGCAGAAAGTCATCCTGTCTTTCCTTCAGTCCCTCTTCTCCCTGATGGCAATTTATGGCAACTACTACTGCAGTGATAATATCTGTCTTGCTCAGAAAGGATTGCCACAGTTTTTGCTGTGAATTCACAATGCAGGTAATCTGAAATCCAGGCAGAAGTGGACCTGGGGGTACTGACTGACAGCAGCTGAACATGAGCAAGCAGTGTGCACAGGTGGCCAAGAAGGTCAATGGCATCCTGGCCTGTATCAGGAATAGTGTGACCAGCAGGACCAGGGAAGTGATTCTGCCCCTGAACTCAGCACAGCTGAGGCTGCCCCTTGACTTCTGTGTCCATTTCTGGGCCCCTCAGTTTAGGAAGGACTTTGAAGCGTTGGAGCATGTCCAGAGAAGGGCAACAAGTCCCATAAGGAGCAGCTGAGGGATCTGGAGGTGTTTAGCCTGGAGATGAGGAGGCTCAGGGGAAACCTTATTACTCTCTACAACTCCCTGAAAGGAGGTTGTAGCCAGGTGGGGATTAGACCTCTTCCCCCAGGCAAGGAACAGTAAGTAGGACAAGAGGACACAGTCTTACGCTGCCCCAAGGAAGGTTTAAGTTAGACATTAGGAGGAAGTTCTACAGAGAAGGAGTAACTGGGCATTGGAATGCCCAACTTCCCAGGGAGGTGGTGGAGTCACTATCCCTGGAGGTGTTAAAGAAAAAACTGGAAGAGGCACTTAGTCTAGTTGACAAGGTATTCAGTCATAGGCTGGACTTGATGATCTCAGAGGTCTTTGCTGACCTCGCTGATTCTGTGAAATCAGTTTGACTCTGAAATATACTTTGGAAAAAGTATCACAGATTTTTTTTTTTTTCAAGTTGCCTTGTAGAGATTTTCAGTTTCTTTTAGATGAGCATCCTTTTAATGGGAAATACAGATGCTACAGTTTTTCAACATATTTTTATCCCATGTGATTAGCTACATAAAAGCATATTGGATTTATACATAAAACATTTCATTTGTACAGAAACAGTTTATCCAGCTCATATATCAGACACTGGTGCTTTCTTTGCTTGGACTATCCATATAAATTCAGGCATAGCAGTAAGTAGATGCATTTATTTTGCTTCCAAGGCTAGTAGCATAGCCACTTAGCCCAGCCCAAGACAACTGCCTGTGGGTAACAGACCTGTTATCATAGCAGTAAGCTGTGTTCCTGAAAGCTGGAGTTCTCAAGGTCACAGGGAAAAGACAAATAGCTCTGTTCTATGTCAGCTGCTAACCAGAAAGATTTCTTAATTTTGCCTGAACACAAGCTCTGCAGGAGATGTGCTAACTCCTGCAGATCCTCTTGTGGGTGTTATTGCTAGAAAATAAAAACCCAGAAATTTCATTCTGCAATGCCATAGCACACATGCCTTTAGAAGTACAGAAGTATAGACTGAGCAAAATCATGTTTTCTTAAAAAGTACTTAGCCTTAAATTCAAAATCCTTTCAATGAGCAATGTTTCATGTCTCACATAATCACTTTGTTATTCTCTAGTCCTGTTTGGTATCATCATTCTCAGAAACACTTTGTCTTCCAGGAGTGAATGTTGTTGCCATCTTCTCCTCATATCTCTTATGAATTTGTATATTTGCTACCATTTCAGGATTATTGTGTACATAAATTGCAGTTTTCTAAAAGCATAATGGCATGAGAGTTTCTTAGGATCAAATGAAACCATAATCAAAGTATGCTAACCAATATACGTGAAATAAATCTGTCAAAGAAAAAAATATGCTTGCTTCCAGGTGTTACACCTTTGAGAAATCATGTGATTACAGGAAATATCTAGCTTCTATAGAAGATGTAAAATCTGAGCTCTCTTGTTATAGAAGACAAGGTGTAAAATTATGTTGGGGTGCACCAAAAATGGAGAAAAAAACTAGACTAAATAAAATGACAAATACTGACACTGAATTGTAGGAGTAGTACCACCACATATAAAACATGATTTTAAACTCTTTATTTATCTTGGGTCACTAGGTTTGTACTTAAGGTTGAACATTTGAGAATATGCTCTGCACAAGTATGATTTTAGGGCCAAGACAAAAGACTTACGTCCTTAAAAAGCTTGTTTGTGACAAGAAGCTTGCAGCCAGGTCACATGTCAGAATGCAAAGCCTGGAGCTGTATAAAGTTAACAGCCTTTACACTCTTTGAGTCTTTGAAGTTTATTAGAGTGAGTTTCATAGAATTAGTCTTCTAAAACTGCTGTCGCCTTTAGCTGGGCTATTTCTCCAGCTTTTCTGTTCTCATGCTTTGATAATTCTCTGCACAGAGCAGCCTCACGAAGCATGCAAGAAATGTGCATATAATAAAGCTGTCTTGAGTAGTTGCTTGGTAACTCTATGTATTAAAATGCCTCTAATATTCAAGACATACATGGATTACAATAATAAAAATAGAGAAATACAGCAGGGAATCACTAACAGCTGTTAGGGATTTAACACCCACATCCAGATGCTTGAAAAAAACATGTTGTACTAATAAGCAATGGATTATTAGCTGTTTGAGTAAGTGCTTTGGATTCAGCATTACAATGAAGTTTTGAAAATCTTTTGCAATTTTTCATAGTACCTAAATGAAGAATTATAGTATTTACCTTCAATGACTGTACTGGAGTCTTGCCTGACTCTGGAGCTGCTGTGGAAGCCAGCCACCATCTGCGGCAGGGTGTCAGACCGACTGCAGGCTGGAGGTTAGCTGAGAAGTCAAACACCAGCTTTCTAACCCATGCTCCAAAGACTATTCAAATGTGTTTGTACAAACATGACCAGATCAGTAAGGAATGACTAAAAGAGTGTTGTATACAAGTAGCTAAGGTATTACTTAAAAAAAAAAAAAGCTCTTAACTGGAGATAGACATTAAACTGTAGTTAACTTTCTAGCTTTGGAGTTGAGACAGTAAGAAAAGGGAAGGGAAAGTTTCACTACATGTATTGAATGACTTACCTATACAACTATTTATCTAGTACCATTTCAGGTTTCTGGGGCCATTCTATAAGATCTGTAGCTGCAACTCTAGAAGGAAAGGCATGTGTTCTCTACAGGGCCTGTGTTATATCTATTAGCCCCTTCTAGATGGCCTGTGGTCTTCCTAAAATAATCTCAAATGCCCCAGACCTCTGTGCATGCACTGTTGGATTGAGCTGGTGGTGCCTGATGTCCTGGCACACCCAACGGAGATCTAGACAAGTCTCAGTGGAGCCTGTGTCATACTTCAGCTCTTCTAAAGCAGATCTTAGGGACATCTCAGACGACATAACATGCCTGTGCTACTGACAAACTCCTCATACATTGTGCAGACCAGAGCTCCATGCTGGCAGCTTCCGTACTGTCCTCCAAGCTCCACTGTGTGCACCAAGTACGTCTCAATAACAGGTGTTCAGTATGAGTTGATAACTAAACTCATATGTTTTAAGCTCAGACTGAATCCTGACTCTGAATCCTGATCTGTGCATGTCCACTAGGTCAAGTAACATTAGGAAAAAATACAATTCTTGAAATTCCAGTAATGGCCTCATCATGATACAGGTTCAGGACTTTGACAATTTTGTGTTGTGTTCCCCAAGAAAGGAATATATCAAAGGAGTTTAGATGATTTCAGAAAGAAACAATTTTTTCAGTAATGCTTATTTGCAGGTATTTCAGTGCCACAGTCTTTCATGGAGAATACTCTTTTGTTCATTTTATTAACATATATGTGAAAATATCAAGTAGAAATTTCTTCCCCAAAAGTGCATTATCTTCTGTGTTAACATATCTGGTAATAGTATTAGCAACACAAAAAGTATTCCTGTCCTCTTTCAAAAGATTTTCTTGGGGATGATTAGACCTCATGGTTCCTAATTTATCTCCAATGGCTTTTTCCTAGTTGAAGATCCAGTTTTACAAAGAGAAGATAACCTTGATTTCTACAGACACTTTTGGGGAGGGTGAGTAGTGGGGAGGCTTCTAGTTTGGGTTCAGTGTTCAAAGTCCATATTATGAAATACTACTGTTTGAATAATTTTTTTTCCATTTTTATCTGTTACAATGAACATATTTTTAGTGTCAAGCACAGCCACAGAAATGAACTGCATTAAGTCCCTAGATTCTTTCTATTAAATGCAGAGAAATGCAGTTCGTCATTGTGAGCTACAAAGGTCAAATAAAGGGAGTGAGTTATATACTGAAAATATGCATATGTGTGGTCCCAATTCAGATGCCAAAACACAGGATGTGCTTTTGGGACGTCCTTCTCTGTCCAAACACCTGCATGGTGTTGACAAATGCAACACACATCTTGGCAAGTCTTGCACGCTTCTGTAGCAGCAGCTGGAGGCCTCCCTTGGCTATCTCAAGTAGTCAGGAATGCTTATGGACAGACAACTGACTTGTCTGTTGTCTCTGTTTTACGTAGGGGGGAAATGTTTTGGATTTGTGTGTTGAGGTTCTGGTAGCTGGGAGTTCTATAAGGAGGGCTTCTCTGAGAAGCTGCCAGAAGTTTTCCCAACTCTGACAGAGCCAATGTCAGCCATCTCCAAGGACGATCTGGTGCTGGCCAAGGCTGAGCCAGTCAGTGATAACACATTTAAGAAAGAAAGAAAAAGGTTTTCGAGCAGAAGAAATTGTGGCCAGAGAAAAGCGAGAGCAACAGTCCTGCAGACCCCAAGGTCAGTGCAGAAGGAGGGGCAGGAGGTGCTCCAGATCCCAGCTGAGATCCCACTTCAGCCCATGGTGGACACCATGGCGAGGCAGCTGTGCCCCTGCAGCCCACGGAGGTCCATGGGGGAGCAGAGAGCCATCTACAGCTTGTAGATGATCCCACAATGGAGCAGGTGGATGCCTGAAAAAAGGCTATGACCTTATGGGGGGCCTGTGCTGTACCAGGCTCCTGGCAGGGACCTGCAGACCCATGGAGAGAGTAGCCACACTGGAGCAGGTTTCCTGATAGGACTTGTGACCCTATGGGGGACCTACATTGGAGCAGGCTGTGCCTGAAGGACTTCAGCCTTAGGGAGAGACCCATGCTGAGGCAGTGTGCGAAGAATGACAGTCCATGGGAAGGACTCAGGGAAGTTTATGGAGAATTGTCTCTTGTGGAGGGAACTCACACTGGATCAGGGGAAGGACTACTCTCCCTGAGGAGGAAACAACGGGAGCAACAACATGAGTGAACTGACTGTAACTCCCATTCCCTGTCTCCTGTGCTGCTGGGTGGGGAAGAGACAGAGAATGGTGAATAAATTTAAGCCAAGGAAGGTGAGAGGAGTGGAAGGAAGGTATTTTTTAAGATTTATTTTACTTCTCGTTATCCTGCTCTGATTTTGATTGGTAATAAATTCAGCTAACTTTCCTAAGTCAAGTCTGTTTTTCTAATGAGAGTCACTGGTGAGTGATCTCTCCCTGAACTTATCTAGACTCACAAGTCTTTCCATATATCTCCTCTCCCCAGCCAAGCTGAGGACAGCAGTGGCAGAGCTGCTTTGGTGGGCGCCCAGTGTCCTGCCAGGGCCAAACCACCACAGGAAGATCCAAGTCAGGTAAAATAAATTGAATCAAATGCACACAGAATCAAATGGATGGCAGTGTTGTGCAGATGTGGTAAAAGTTGTGTGATATAAGTAAGAACTTTCCCCTTCATCCCACATACTTTTCCCAGAATTAATTATCTGATTACTTTAGGGTGAATACATGTTGCTTATTACAAAAGAAATTGTGATAGCACTGAAACTAGTGAATATTGTGAAATATAGTAATTTGAGAAGAATTCTTTGACTTGTTCCCTTTTCTGACATTTATAATGAATCCTTTCCCTTTTCACTGCTGATAAATAGTATAATTCAAATACCATCAGCATTAGGCCTTCCATAATGCTGAATAGGGTGCAACACAGTAGACAACAAGAAATACCCAAGGGAATGACCTGAAGTTGTGTCAGGGGAGGTCTGGGTTGAATATGAGAAAAAGATTTTTCCCCCAGAGGATGGTCGGGCACTGGAAAAGGATCCCCAGGAATGAGGTCACAACATCAAATCTGACAGAGTTCAAGAAGCATTTGGGCACATGTTGTGACTCTTGGGGATAGTCCTATACAGGACGAGGAGTTGGACTTGGATCCTGATGAATTCTTTCCAACTTAGCATATTTTGTGAAATAGAGACAGAAATATAAACAAAACTTATCAAAGTATATATAAAGTATATATATATATATGTATAAAGTATGTAAAGTATATCTATACTATAAAGAGGTACTCACCCTTTTAGAGAAGAGGTACTATGCAAATATGGAATACTATAGCTAAAAGAAATCATGTCAGCTATCAACTCCTAACAATTAAAATTCGATTACTCAAGCAAATAAGAAAATCAAAATTTAATGGACATTTACAGAGAAAAAAAAAATCTAACATGTTATAATATTCTTCTGCATGTTCACCGTTAAAATATTCTACTGCTCCATTTTCATGCTTCTTATAATAGAGTCAAATTATATTATGTATACTAAAAGTTATGGTCCAGGTGATGAGACTATGCAGAAAAATTCAGTACTGTAACAGTACTGAATTTATATCTGGAGATGCTAGAGATGTAAACTGGTTGGTAAAAGTGCTTTTCTGTTATGGAACAAGTGATGAGAAATGCATTCTTCATGACCCATTTTCCAAAATAAATTGCTTACATTATAATATATAGGATTAGATATCACAAATACAGCTTTTATTTGCTTGGCAAAACTAATCCCACATAATAGTCATTAGATCAATCATAATGTAGTAATAAAAATTAGCTATTTTATAGTTTTTAAATTATTCTCAAATAACAAAATCATCTTTAGTGATTTAAGCAACCAATTAGAATCAAGGAATTAATATTATTTTAATAATTACCATAGGTGGTTCTATCTTAATGAAATACTTCACAGAATCATAGAATTGTAGAATAGTTTGGGATGATAGGGGCACTAAAGATCATGTAGTTCCACTCCCTGCCATGGGTAATGACACTTTCCAGTAGACCAGATTGCTCAAAGCCTTATCCAACCTGGCCTTGAACACTTAGAGGGATGAGGCACCTGTGACCTCTCTTGGCAGTCTGTAACAGTGTCTGACCAACCTCATAGTGTAGAATTTCTTTTTTATATCTGATCTAAATCAACCCTCTTTCAGTTTAAAGCTATCTCCCCTTGTCCTATCACTACCGACCCTTGCAAAAAGTCCCTCTTCATCTCTCTTGTCAGCCCCCTTCAGGTACTGGGAGGTACTATAGGTTCCCCCTGGAGCCTTCTCTTCTCTAGGCAGAACAGCCCTAACTTTGTCAGTCCATCTTAATAGGAGAGGTGATCCAGGCCTCTGAACAACTTTGTATCCTCCTCTGGACTCACTCCCATGGATCCATGTCCTTCTTACTCTGATGACCCCGCACAGGACACAGTTCTCCAGAAGGGGTGTCATGAGAGCCTTGACCCACTGGTAATGTTGCTTATGACAGAATCATCGAGGTTGGAAGAGATCTTCAAGATCATGTAGTCCCACTGTCAACCAGAACCACCCCAATCACCCCTAAACCGTATCCCCAGGTGTCACATTCAGACATGTTGTACATTTTCAGAGTGGTGACTCTTTGCTATCTCTCTGAAATTTAGTCAAATGTCTAACTATTATTGCAGTGATTTTTTTTTCTAATGTATAATTTGAACCATTTAATCTTTTGATGCAGCCCAGGACGTGGGTGGTTTCTGGGATGCAAGTGCATATCTCCACTTTTCATCCACAAACACCCCCATGTTATCCCTAGGCCTGCTCTCAATCCATTTTCTGCTCAGTCTGTGTTTATGCTTGGGATTACCCTGATGCAGGTGCAGGACCTTGCACTTGGCCTTGCTGAACTTCATGAGGTTCACACAGACCCATATCTCAAGCCTGTCAATGGCCCTCAGTGGCATCTCTTCCCTCCAGCGTGTCAACCACACCACACAGCTTGGTATCATTTTCAAATGGTCTGAGGGTGCACTCAGTACATTTATAAAAGTATTTTCATTACATGAATACAGAAAATGCAAGGAGTATTTATTGATCATATATTCTATTTGCCTCACTTTGAATATTGTATGCAGTTTTGGGCACTCCAATATAAGAAAGATATTAGGCTATTGGAGACCGTCCAAAGGAGGACCATGAGGATGGTGAAGGGCCTTGAGGGGAAGCTGTATGAGGAGCAGCTGAGGTCACCTAATCTGTTCAACCTGAACAAGAGGAGACTGAGGGGAGACCTGATGCAGTTACAACTTCCTTGTGAGGGAAAGGGGTGGGACAGACGCTGATCTCTGTGGTGACCAGTGACAGAACCTGAGGAAACGGTCTGAAGTTGTGTCAGGGGAGTTTTAGATCGGATGTTAGAAAAAGGTTCTTCACCCAGAGGATGATTGGGCACTGGAATAGACTCCCCAGGGCAGTGGTTGCAGCACCAAGCCTGACAGAGTTCAAGAACCATTCAAGAACCATCAGGCTCATGGTGAGACTCTTGGGGATGTCCTGGGCGGGGATAAGAGTTCAACTTGATGATTCTGATAGCTCCCTAACAACTCAGCATATTCTGTGTTTCTGTGGTGTTGTGATTTGAGAATAGTTGACAAGTATTCTGCTTGTGATCGTCTTTTAATATCATATTTACAAAATGTTCAGCTGTTTGAGTCTAGTTTTTGATCAGTATGCCATGTAAAGTCATCAAGTAAGTTTTGGTTCAGCTATCTGCTACCAGTGTAGATAAAGATATTTGCACTGACACAGAGAAGGGGGATTTAATTAATAGTTCATAAATCATATCATATTGCCATTCTGGTGCAGTCATACCAGAAGGCTATGAACTAATCTGAATTTCTGTGCACACCAAGTCTAGCTTCCTTCTCCTTCCACTAATCACTAATTTCTTGGGTACTCTGACAGATAATAATAAATTATATACTTATAGTAAAATGCTCTGAATAATTTGATTTTTCTTTGCATATTCACAATTTGACACCTTGATTTTCATCTGAAATTGTTAAGCAATTTAACAGAAAGGTTTCCTTGCAAGTTGTCAGTGAGATGACTCCAGCCTGCAAGAAAACTACGTACACATCATCAACAGCAATATAGAAAACCTTTCTAGTTTATGCACTTGTTTGTTTATTTGGTACACTTCAGATGGCTGTGGACAGAGAAATTAAAACCCCCAGAAAATGTAATCCCAAAGACTGGAAAATCCAATGTTATGTTTTTAAGTCATGTAGGAAATGATATTTACCTCTGCAGTGGCAGCCAAAGAGTTCATTTGACATTAATTGATTGTTTCTAATCACCTTCTCTCCTTCACTAGAAATTCATGTTCATACTTTCTTCAATACTCAGCCTGTCTGAGGTTTAACTGAGTTTAAGAAATGTTGGATATTGCTTTAGTCAGAGCAGAAAATCCTGTTGCCGAACTATATGACTATCTTTGATCTTTTTAGCCCTGATCATGTGCATTAGTCAGAACATCATCATTATACTTAACAACATTTTCTTGGAATTAGTTATGTCTAAAGTTAATTAAAACCAGAGATAACCATAACAATTTGGAATCTTTGACACAACCCTTTCCCATCCCCACTATCACCCTTTTCAGAGGGAACTGATGGCTAATGTACTATAGTTCTGCAAGAAATATTTCATCTGGAGAAGAAAGAGAAATCATAAATCTTTCTTCATATATGTCAAGGAGCATAATTGCTCTTTTCTTTGTATTTCTTCTACCATGACCTGTACATCCATGATATCTGACATTGAACCTTTAAGTCATTTATCAAAGACAGAGATAAATTAAAGAAAAGGAAGTAGGACAACATACTAGCTTTAGAGTGCTAATGGATAGAGGCTTTCTGCAGTTTGTATCAAATTTACTGAATAATAAGGGAAATAATTCATGTTTCCTTGGTTACAAATTTCTCTACTTAAGGTATTAGAATTTAAAGGTCAAGTGCAGAGTAAAAACCTACAGTCTAATATAACCCAGACTGAATTTCTAGATCTCCTTCTAGAACAGGATGAAATATATGGGAATGGATTAAGAATATAACTGATCACACCTTGAAATGATGCAGAATGTAACTGATAGGACCTTGAACTGATGCTTTAATATTGTGTAAAATGTATGTTTACCTTTGCCATGTATGTCCCCCTCTGGAATCCATGCCTTCCCTTTCCCAGAGAGCCCCTTCGGCACTCCAAGACCACCCCCCAGGGAACCGAGGGGCGTGACCCACCTTGCTCCCTGAAACCTTTCCCCGCCTATATGTTAATCCCCTCATCCCTGTTGGCCCAAAGCCACACAATACCTTTTCCCCCCATTGGAGAATCTGAACCCCCTCCAAGGGACTATAAAAAGTCCCTGTTTCCTGAATAAACTCCCGCTCTGCTCGGACCTTCCCCAAGCTGGTGTGGTGTCTTTGTCCTTTGCCCAGGGCTCTGGCACCACGTGGCCGGGGGGGGAACCAGGGCAGAGCACCCCCTCCCCCTCTCCTAGATGCATGGACTAAAAGCCTAGCCTAGGAGCCTAAATTCATTTTGTTGTGGCCATCTCACCACCCAACACACCAACGAGGCTCATCACCCCATATATCCAACCCGGATAGAAATACATTTACGTGTTGAATCCCAGTCAGTGAGATCCCCATTCTTCGCAAGTTAGGGATCTAAGCATTAAGATTCAGGTATGAGAATATAGAAATACAGCTGCCAAAACTTTCTTCCTTGTTGGATTATCTGTCTGTTTTCAGATGTTTCTTCTTGAGTTCTAGGATTAACTACTGTCCCTATGGGTCCCACTTGTAAGATAGTTGTTCTAATCAGCTTTGTGTCGTAGCAGAAGTAGATGACAACATAACAACTTTAAGTGGAAGTAGCGTAGACATAGATTAGATATTAGAAAGGAATTCTTTACTCAGAGAGTGGTGAGGCACTTGAACAGGTTGTCCGGAGGAGATGTGCATGTCCCATCCCTGGAAGCATTCAAGGCCAAGTTGGATGAGGCTCTGAACAACCTGATTTTGTGGAAGGTGTCCCTGCCCAGGGCAGGGGAGTTGAAACAAGATGGTCTTTAATGTCCCAACACAAACCATTCTATGATGAAAACATGATTGACTCCCCAGTTTCAGACAGCAGGATAGTTTTGCTGTGATCAAGAAAATAGCCAAATTGACAAAACAAGTTGTAGATCCTCAAGAAATCTCACTCATAGTTTCCAGAACAAGCAGATCACTAGAACCATTAATAGTGAAGCTAATCAGAAACCAACAGCAAATCAAAACCCAAGTGACCCAATCATCAGCAAGTCATTCTTTGGCCAGTGTTAAAAATAAGGACCCTGAGATGTATTGGAGTACTGGGATAATCAAAGTGGCTGAAAAATAACTCCAAGGAGGAAAGTCCTATAACTATTCACCAGGACTATGGGCCATCTCTTCATTCTTTGGGGGACTCATGGAGCAGAGAAGAGCCCACAGAAGCCTCAGAGCAGGAACTCTGATCCCAACTAAGCCCCCAAGAGGACTACATCAAGCCTTGCATGGAACAAGGAGTTGTGTAGGAACCTCTTTGTTAACCCAACTGCCTTCCCTCTCTCAGTGCACCGTCTCCACCACAGCATAGGAAAGTCACGTAATTAATAAAACTGTATATATCTGTGATTTAAGTGTTATAGTATCCAAATGTATTTCTCCTTCCACAGTGTTACTTGTTTTGATGTTTGACATATATATGCAGGTTGGATGAACTGGGGCAAAGGGGAGTCAGTGAAAGCAGATCTTACACAATAGCAACCTTGAGGAGCTTAGTGAAAGGAAATGGATGTTTATGCTTTATTTTTATTGGTTTTCTAGCTGAATACAGCACTAAGATCTCAGTGATGAATCTGCAAGTGAAATATGCTGACACCGTGACTGCTTGCACTTTGAGATGAAGAAAAGACAATTTAGAGTGATCTTTTCATGTTGCTGCTTGCATTAGCATGATCTGTTCAATACAAACTCAAAATTTTCCATTCTTTTGCATAGAAATTATTTTAATTATTTTTTTTTTTTACATGTTAAAGCCGTAATGAAAAAGTTTCTCAGATTCTACTTGATTTAAATAAAGTATATAATTAATCAGGGACAAAATGGCAAATGAAATGGAAATTATCAGTGTGATGGAAAACAATCTGCCTTTCACTTATCTAGCTGACCCTTACATGTTGACTGCAGAGTGCTGAGCATTATCTCTGAGTCCCTGGTATCTTACTGGCATTTTTAACCTTGCACAGAGTGCAGTAATTTGCAGTAAATCTCCTCACACAGGGTTATATTCAGAATGAATTCTTATCTGAATGGTGCAGTGAATACTGATGATAAAATACTGAGCTTTAATGCTTGCCAATAAGAAACCAACAATTTCATAACTTTCCTCCAAAAGATAAAGGCAAAATCAACAGATAGGAAAAAGAAAAAAAAATAGGTGAAAAATTAGCACCTAGGAAGAACTAAAAAGCCCTAAACCAATCAAGCAAACCAAGAGATAAACAGATAATTACTTAGCACAATGTCCTTTTGTTCTCAAGTCTTATTTTTTTCTTACCTAGTTGCTGTGACAAATAGAACCTCTAACAGCACACATACCCCTCCTACCATTCTGGGTTTTTTAAATTCATATACAAGACCTAGTGTCTTTTTCTGATCCCACTAAAAAGCACCTCAAATGCTTCTCAATTCTTTCAGACCCCAGTGAGGGAACACAGCATGAGAGCAGAAGCTGCTCTAGTGCTATTCACTTTAATCTTATAGAAAAACAGATTGCAGTGAATGAAATATTTGCAAGTCTTGTAATAGAAGTACAATTTTCATCCAGTGAATATTACTCTTCTACAAAGACATTTCCAGGAGGAGGTCTTTCCTCTCTTCTCATTTGTTATATCTGTGCAAATAAAATAGATCAGGCACACTCTTGATTGTGATGGAGACTGTGTCCTTACAACTGGTCTTTCTTATTCCCATAAAACAGAGGACTCAAGACCAAATTTTCTGTTGGTCATAGTCCTGGCAGATGCTAACCTTGCAGCATTCCCAGGCATTGTCTGAGAGAGTGTTAGGGAGCAGGAGTCACACCCATGCCATGGATGGTATCGATTTAAGAGCTGGAATTATCAGATGGCAGGACTCAGGTCCATTCCCTGCTCGGTTTTCTAGTGTAGACAGAGACACAGAGAATTGGGAGTGCCAGTTTCACACATATTTCGGTGCTGTTAAACATCTGAGTCACAGATTTAAAGAACTTTTTGTTTAAGCAGAATCTTCTTTCTGTAGCAAGCACCAGATTTTGAAAGTTTTTGTCCTTAAAAAGAAGAAAACTTTGAAGAATCTAACTGTGTTAGGACAAGAAAAATGGAAATAAAGTGATTAATCTATAAAACATTTCATTTGGAAGATGTTTGAAATGTCAGGATGGAAAAATCAAGAAGCGACAAGGTCAACAATGTTAGAAAAAAATTAGAAATATCTGTAGTGCCTGTTCTCTGTAGAAAATATAGGTAAAATAGAAACATTTATGCAAAAGCTCCCAGTTTTTAATTGGAAAATTATTTGATACATTTTTATTAACCCTTCTAAGAAGTCTTTCTTCAATGTTTTCTTCCATGGTTCCACTATATCTGTTACAAAGGGAAAGATTGGTTATCCAGAAAACAGGAGTGACATTTAAACTCACTGAACACTTCTAACTGCAAATGTCATTATCGTTTCATTTCAGATTGCTTTTTGTTTGGGGGGAAGGAATGACCATTCTAGGATAATACAGAGTATGAATCCTGCTTTTTTTTGTGTGTGTAGGAAATGCACCAAATTTCAAATGTACACAGTGTCTCATTCAACAGTGCTGACATAACTTGTGCAGTATATTGACATAGTCTTAAACCATTCTACAGAACAGCTTTGGTGCCATGGAATGAGGAATACTGTTGGAATGCCTTAACTTATTCTAAGAATTTGACTTCAGATGTGCCAAGAGATATGTCTCCAGATGCCACAGACAATTCTCTGTCTGTTCATGCTGACATACAAACGTCCAATTGTAGCTTTTTTAGCATCAAACTAAATCCTGATCCCAACTACTAAATGACATATATATATATATATATGTCCAACCCCTAGAAAAAAAGTATAGAACTTGAAGATATAAACTATTTAAACTCAGACCAAATTAGTTAATGCCTAGAAAAAAATTGTAGAGATGTTTAAGATAATGCAATAATGCTATAAACTAGTTATGAAAGCAAAAAAAGGAGAAATTCCAGATATTTAAAATAACGCTTTTCCTCCCACACTACCCCACCCCCTGCCATNTTAATATATTAGTTAATCTTACCTTTCTTTCTCTTACTAGATTTAAGACTCATTAGTGAGAGAGAGAGACCAAGGTCGGAGTAGAAGGAGGCAAAGGAGGGACCCCACACTGGAGCAGAGTGGAGGGAAAGGACTGAAAGCTATTGCCCCCCAGACTCCATGCAGCCCATGGAGATCCATCGGGGTATGGAGCCCCTGGAGGAGCAGGTGGATGCCCAAAGGAGCTGTTGCCCTGTGGGAGGCCCAGGATGGAGTAAGATCCTGGACGATCTTGCAGCCATGACTCTTGGAGAAGGAGACCCACCTGGAACAGGTATTTTTGCCCCCAGTAGAAGTGTTGCCCGGGGCGTGGACTCACGTTTGAGAGGTCTATCGAGGACTGTCTCCTGTGGGAGGGACCCCA
>VXAU01002828.1:121498-169367 GCA_013399695.1 Formicarius rufipectus
AGCAGGTTGTCCCCCGGCAGTCCACAAAGAACCATCGGGGTGCAGAGACCCGACTGCAGCCCATGAAGTGGCCCACAGGACAAGAGCAATGGGAGCAGCAACAACAACCTGCAAAACTCCCATTTCCTGATCCCTCGAACTGCTGGAAAGAGGGAGGAGTGTTCTTAAGACTGATTTATTTCTTACTTTTTAGTTTTAGTGCTTTTAGTTTTAGTTCTTATCTTGTTAGTAATAAATTTAAGTATTTAGCTACTCTGAGTTTGTTTTGCCATTATCTCTCAGCTAGTTTTTTTTTCTCGTCTTTCCTCCTTTTCCTTTCCCTCTGGGAAAGGTGGGGGGGGCCTGGAGGTTTGGGTGGACACTGGGTGAAAACCACCACAATTCTGAATGACTCCTCCTCCAGATTATCACACCTGTTATGACTGAGGTGCAGTTGCAAGACCATTTCGAAATTATACTGTGGAAAAATCACCAGCTCTTTCTAGAGAATGTTGCTGATGGTGAATTGCCTCCTCTATCCTCTGTGATTTCCATGATTACTTTTCATTTAATTAGTTCAGAATGCAGACTTTGGTTTTTTGTTTCTTTGTCTGTTTTAATCTATTCTGCTTGAGAAGATCCTTAAAAATGGTACTGGACAATTTCAGATTTCTTAATGTTCATAATTAACGGGTCCTTCAGGTTTAAAACACATTCAGCACCCTTTCTATCCCATCACTTTCCCTCTGCACCCCACACCAAGAATATTCATGTCAATGAGATGTTGTAGGATAAATTATAATTGAAAGATACTTAAATTATATCTGTTTTTGTTGCACATAGGAGGATAGTCAAATTAACATCTGGCAGAGAGAATTACTTGGAAGAATAGTATATGCCTTACATACAGACTGGGAAAGATGAGATGGAGAGTATTTTGAGGAACTTGAATCAGAGAAGATGTCCATCTCTTACTGAAGAGATATATTTCAACTGGAACACCCACTGTAAATCTAGGCAAAGAGTAACAGAAGTGAATTCTCTCACCTTTTTCCTGCAGGAAGAGTCTAGATACCTTTTCCCCCCACAGATACAAACTTCCCTGTGGTTAATTTTGCCTGCACTGTTCTAAATTTTAACAACTAACAAATTTTTTTCCAAGCCAATTGATGAATGCAGCTAGTATTCTAGTAAGTTCAGGGTTTAGTTACTGTCTTTTGAATGGGAAAACATGGTGAAAGCATACTGAAAGTCATATTCTATGCCCTAAAATGCACCTTAATTTCAAAATGAAGTATAAAGTGGAGATTATTAAAAATATATTGTAAGACTTACATTACTATCAGGGAGAAATGTATCGGCTGCCTCTCCCAGTCGGCGAAAAAACACGTGAGTCAGAAGAAGGGAGTCTCAGCAGTAGCTTCTTATACAGATACAGCTGCACTAAGTATATTGTAACTATGTGGCAAAAAGCATCTGAACAACAATGTTTCATTCCTTACAAGCTCCCATGTGCTGTGCAGGGTTAGGCACACCTGTAAATTTAATGCTTTTTATAAAAGCATTGTCAATTATAGATATAAATAAAATGCAGAAAATACATTCTTAATTTCAGGACCAGGTTGGCTCTGAAATTGATTTATCTGTGTAAAGTTAATTGCCTTTCCATGACAAGATGCTTCATGTACTTGTAACGTCTTGTACCTCAGGAAAAAAAAAAAGGTAAGAATTTCACACAGGTTTAGAAACTAAAGAACACAAGGTAACGTTCTGGTAAATCCCAGAATAGCAAAATATTTAGTTATTGACAACAACTCTTGTCCTTGAAATCTCAGTATTTTAAGCTTATTCACTGTAGGATCCAGAAGAAATTGGCAAGTAGTTATTGTTCTTTGTTCAGTTAGCAGCAACAGTAATAAGATGGGGTGGTTTTATTATTTTTTTTTTTATTTAATCTTTACAAATCTCCTTTCCTCCTCACTATACTGGAAGTTTCTGGAGATATACAAATCTACCCCCAAACATACAATTGCTCTGCTTCTGCCTAGGAGGAGCTGTATTGCAATAAATATTCTTGAAGTATTTATAGATATATACTTGAGAATTTGTATTTGTCTTGTTGTTGTTGTTGGCTGGACTTCGCGAACGAAGATCTTGGGATAAGCCTGCGCAATGGATTTTTTAAGTGAGGCACAGGGTGTGCAGAACTGGCCCCACTCCCTTTACTCCTGAGGCTCATCTTGCCACGGCCGAGCAGCTCGGACGGCGACAGCGAGTTCCTCCAGGATTCGAACCAGCGTCCTCAGAGGAGGAGCCGGCTCCACAGGCGGGAGCCTACGCCACTCGGCCAACGCCCGCCGCCTCTCAAGTGTAACATACAAACAGAAAAACAATAATGTCAGGCTGTTGAGAAATCCTGGGAGCCCACGTGGGTCAGAGCACCAGGGGAAGACCTCGCCTTGTCCTCTCTGCCACCGAATGACACAAACGCGGCACTGCAGCCACGCCTGTAACACGAGCTGGGGCAGCCCCCAAAAGGTGGCAGTATTTGTGTTGTAATGATATTATGTAGTGGCATGGTGAAGTTTGCCACTTATAAATCTATCACGATGCAAACATACTTGTCCCAGGCACTAACTAATGTTCCAGTTTTCTTTTCGCCCTCTGGTAAGGAAGAGGCATTGTTGTATCATAGGAAGAAGTTTAATGAGACTGTGCAGCCTTGCAGCAAATGGCATTTGATAGAACTCAAATAATGGCAGCAGTGCCCTCGATCTGACTTCTACAGAGCATGGCTAGTGCTAGCAGCATTGATCCTATTCCACGTGGAGGTCCAAGGTGAGCCACATCCTACACCCAGACATCTATGGAAAAAGTTCAGGACACAATTGTGTATGGCAGTCAGATTCATCAGCACAGGGTAAAATGCAATACCAGGATTTGCAACAGCTACTCACATTATAAATCTACTCAGGGATGACCTGTAAGCTAATATGTAAATTAATCAAACCTGAGAAGGGAATAAGAGGCACCTCTGGATATAAATATTCTTTCATTTTCAAGTAAAACAAGAGACTTTGTCCTCCTCTCCAAAACCAGCATACTCAAATCTGTGAACTTTTCTTATGCTGACTAGCATGTAATTATGTTTAAAAAATTATGGAAATCAACTGTGTTTGGACCAAAGACAAGAACCTCACTGCATAGTTGTGGGAGCACAGTCTGTCATTAGAAAAGAAAAAGATTTCATATCTCTGCTACGTATTCAGAACTTAAACCACATTATTAACTCTAATATAACTTATTGATCCCCAGAATATATTTTTCTCAAAGTAGCCCTGCAGCTTTGAAGTACTTCAAAACACAAGTTTAATATGTGCAGCTCAGGAACTGGTGAGTATCAGGAGGGCTCTTTCAGTGAAAGACAAGCTGCTCCTATCTTCCCTTTGAGAACCTCAATGGAATAAAAAAAAAACACATCCCGCTTCAGTGAATAATTCCCCTGAAGCTAATGGTTTTATTGACAGCTACAACTCCATCAATCCTTCTGGTTTGTTTGAAATGGCTCATATAAGCCAAATGCACACTTAAATTGACACTGTCTTAGTTGTATTTGTGTAATAGCTTAGGCAAATGCTCATGTACTCAGTAGCCATAGTTTGAAAGGGGAACAGGAGGCATTGACATCACTAGTTTCAAAGGATCATGCTCTGAGTGAAATCCAGGTAATGTTGCCTAAAATGGGAGAAAATAACTTTTGAGACAACAAAAGATATATAGATAAAAGATATATAGATAAAACAGAGAAAAGGTCTTTAATGAAAACACTTCCAGGTGCCACAATACATAAATGCATACCCAGCATAGGGTTTTTACAAATTTATAATATTAATTAATTATCATATCTAATGTATACATCCAACCTGAGAACCCTTTGCCCTTGGTACCACCCTCAGAACTGCCCTGCTGGAGTATTTCCAAAGGTTCTGAACACTCTATCTTGTTTTGACTACAATATATCTTATTATTCTGGTGCAGGTGTGTGTGCTTCAAACAAGATATCCTTGCTAAAATCTCTTTCCTTGAAAAGACCATTAAACAGAATTGCAAGAATGTGGTACAAACTCTAAGAAAGGGGTATAGAAACTGTTAACTGCTACCTTAAGTGTGACAGTCTATACAATTATATTTAAATCTACAAATATATAAAAATATTAAGGCATGAGTAAGAGTTGAATGCTGATAGAAAGAAGGAAAAAGAAAACTCCAGTCAAATCTCAAGTACTATTATTAAATACTGGTGGCAGGTAACTCCAAATGCCTTCTCTTCATTTGGGTGGGAACTCTCATACAAATAAGAAGTCACTAATCTGAGTAAGAGTTTGACAGACTGACTGCTCTCTAATTTCACAACATTGTTGCAACTGTGCACTACGAAAAATAACCAATGCTCCCCCATTTTTCAAACAGTCGACTTGCTACTATTTCTATAGATTAATTTTTTGATTTCTTTAGGACATATTTTTTCTCTGTTATAAGTTGCTTTATTACCATGGGTCATAATGTCAATATAAGAAAAAAAATAATCTACAATAAAAAAGTCTTAACTTCCGGACTTCAGCACACATGGAAGCGATTGAATTCAGACAATGACTGGTCAGATTTCCCCAGCTTCCTCCAGCCAATTTTAATCATCCATCTAAAGAACAAATTCTTGTTTAGAATCTCTGACATTCCAGCTCCGGGTTGAGAATTGAGAATTTGACTGAAATCCCTGGTGGTGAAGCTGGACTCTTGCAAAGTGCTGCAGATTTGGAAGACATATGACTGTTTTAAATGCTTTTGTGAATATCTTGCTGGGAAAAATGAGAAAGGGCAAGCATAAGCTGTCCTATAAGCAGTTCTATCTCCAAGGAAACAGATGTGTATAATTGAAAAATAAATACCCAGTGCCCAGTCAGTTGTTCTTAGATCAAATTTTAATCTATAAAAACAAGAAAAAAAAGGAAAAGGTTGGCACAGGAACCAAACTTTTCCAAAATTTCCTCATAAACTGTATTTCCTAAAGTCTACAGCTTCAATTTTGCACCTTTTTTTTTTTTTTTCCCGTTCCATTAGCTGACCAGAGTACTTAATCACTTTATATTTCATAAACACTTAGGACAACACTGTGGAGGAATGAACAGGGTTGTTTCCATGCACAAACTGAAGGTAATTTTGAAAATTATAATAAAAAAATAAAAAAAAATTTATATCTAAAAATAATCTCATGACATACAGTCAATAGAAAGGGAAGCACAAAGTCATGATGTGTCTTGCAGGTAAAACCAAGTGCATGGGAAGAGAGTTCACCCCTCTGAGAACTTAACCCAGTCTCCACTTAAACATGTTTTTTCTTTTCACTTGTACATGATTTGGGGGTTGCTGCTGTGACTGCTTTGACCTTTGTCAAATGGAACCGACTGCACTTTGTCTTCCAGTGTTAAAAGAGCCCGCCTGTGTCTGAACCTCCTTGGTTACTGCTCTGCTCCATTGCTAATTTCAAGGTCAGATGTGGACAGAGTGACAGAAATGGTAATTTCCTTGTTATCACAGAATCTATTACCCATTCATATTTGCCAGAAATTCCACTAGAGAAGATAAGATTAATTTTTTTTCCCATTTCTTTCAACACTTTCTTCACAAATTAAAATCTTTCTACAGCAGCAAAACAGAGCAATAAAACTCCCAATCCTTCACAGGACAGGTGCTCTGGGGATCAGACATCTGGCCAACATATTTCTGTGGCCTCAGTTACAGGCTTTGATAATAAATTTTGCTGTCAATCATTACTAAGATATTGTTCTTACACAAATCAAAAGGTTGGAGAATTCTTGTGGGGAAGGAAGTGCTGGGCACAGACAGAGCTAAGAGAAGCTGAGAAACAGAAAATGTAAAAGGAAGAAGGGAAAAAAAACCCAGCCCACCCCACAATAAAAAGGAATATTACTCACCATGACTCTGACTGTAGGTATATGTTCCCTCTGACTAGTAATCCTCCTGCTGAGAAATGTAAATTTAATAATATTAATCACAACATGACAAAGTAATTTGTCAAACCACACTGTCAGTTCCATAAGATAAGGGACTCTGTCCACCATGATCTTTCCTTAACATCATGTTGGCATCCTCTGATTTTGGGCCAATTCTAACCATACATTTACTCTCCCCAGTCCACAGGCTACTGTGATGTGCCCCAAATTCCTGGGTGTATTTCACATCCATGCAGAGTCACCCAAAAGTAACCAAGAATGCAAAAATTAGTGCCACACCTGGAATCCCCTTTGACAATTCCTACACACCCAAATGGACACATTGAAAGCAGCAATTGTGCCACTCATAAACAAAGATTGCATATGATTTCAGGAGGTGCAGCCAGAAATCCTCTGAGAGGCTGTAAGCACATCATTTTTTCTATCTAACTTCTATTTTTCAAAAAACCCCCCCAAACAAACCAACCAAACAAAACCAAATTAAAAAGAAAAAAAAAAAGAAAAAAAAAAAGAAATAAACAAACAAATAAAACCCACTATAACAGTAAAGCCAAATGGCCAAATTAAGGCATTTGGAATGCTGTGAGACAGTGAAAGATGAAATCATTTTACCTTACAGAGTAAATACCTCTAAACGAAATGCTGTTCTCCCTTCTGATTGCATCCTAAATTCTCTTTTAACTGTACTGGAAATCATCCAGTCTACATATTAACTTGAAAAAACAATCTTCTCATTGCTCTTTCTCTAATATTTGTGTTGGGTTGTTTTTTGGTGTTTGTGTTTTTTGTCTGTTTGGTTGTTTGTTTTTGTTTGTTTGTTTGTTTGTTTGTTTTTGTTTGTTTGTTTTCCTTTTTTGTTTTGTTTTGGTTTTGTTGGTTTTTTGTTTGTTTGTTTGTTTGTTTTTCACACCTAAATGCATATCTGAGACTACTAATGTTTAGATTTTTTGTTTTTCCCCCTAGTGGTGAAAGACTTATATTAGAGAAAGGAAAAAAAAAATCCAGCAACCATGAAGCCATTAGTAAGACACGGAACTACATTACTGTCTCATATGCAGTTCATGAATAAAACTAAGATTTATTTTTAACAAAAGTCCTTTTCAAAATCTGAAGTTTCTTTTGAAATTCATAATTTGTATAATTGATTCCAAATTATACACACCAGAATATTCAAAGCTGGAAATGTTTCTGTGGTTTTGTTGAGAAGATAAATTAAGTTTATGTACCTTTTAATTTTTTGTTTTGATATAAAAATATTTGTCAAGCTTTCAGCAGAAATCAGTAAAATGCTTAAAAGTTCTCATAAGATTTAGAAGGGAAAAGGAAGAATTATTATTTGACATGTTAAGCCACACTCCTAGATAGGATCAGAACTCAGAAAGCCTGACTGTATTTTCCCATTTTTCTATTGCTCTACTAAATGTTGCCTACAGGACTTTATAATATTTCCAGGTTGGTTTTGTCTAGACATCAAATAAATTCCTGGTCACCTATATGTAAGGAGAACCTTTGTCTTTACTTAGATCACAAAGAAGAGGGACTGATTTCTACAAACTATGAAATGTTCTACCAGAATCACTTGTTCCTCATGCAAAATTCCTCTTAGATGTATTGAATGGGTGAAATGAAATGACAGGCTCATCTAGTCTTCAAGACGTTGTCTTTTGCTGCAGCAATGTGAGGCAAAAGCTGAGGACTTGCTGACAGTGGTATAATCTCCCTAGTACTGAGATTGATCTAGTCTGCAGAGAAAGGAGTGGCTGTGGTGCATACAAATGCAGAAACACTGCATCTGGGAAGATCACAGTGAGTCTGAGCTATTTGTCAGCAAAGGAGTGAGGCTGTTCACGGAACATCAGAGCCTTCAGCTTGAGAAACCACGCATAGGAGGCAAAAAGCAGGTAACATAAAGGATGAGTGAAGAAACAATGTCCTCTGTGATTACTCTGATTAAAACGCAGTAGAGGAAACCATTCAAAGACCAAAACAGTGACAGGAACTGGGTGCAAATTAAACAACGTGGACAATCATATGTTTCTTTTTGAGTGTGCCCTTTCTTCATTTAGTGTATCTCTAGACTTGCTTCCGGCTTAGTGCAATACAATTAAAAAGTTGCAAGTAGTTGCATGAAGTTCATTCAGAAATGTTTCCATTTCATCCAGAAAAAGAACTGGAGGAGACAGAACATCTGAGGGAGATGGAACAACATTTCCATATCTGACAGATCTCCACCCTTTGGGTTACTACATTTCAAAACAAGAATCAAACATTTCTTTTTTAAAAAGACATATCAGATTAATCTTTTTTTAACAGAGGGATTTCAGCCTCTGTGGGCAGATAGCTTCCTTAGTTTCCCATTCATTTTATGTATAAAAGTTGACAGAGAGGTGATTTGCAGAAATATGTTTGTGTTGACCATTTATATCATCTTGTTCCATGTATCAGCAGCAGCGTGGCCAGCAGGACCAGGGCAGTGATTGTTCCACCGTACTGGTGAGGCCACACCTCAAATCCTGTGTTCAGTTTTGTGCCCCTTATGACAAGAAAGACACTGAGGTCCTGGAATGAATCTACGGAGAGGTACCAGAGCTGGTGAAGGACCTGGAGCACAAGTCTTAGGAGGAGCAGCTGAGGGAACTGGGGATGGACAGTTCAGGGGGAGGTTTTTTGCTTTCTACCACTCCTTCAAAGGAAGTTGTACTGAGGTGGGGGTTGGCCTCTTCTCCCAGGTAACCAGCGATAGGATGAAAGCAAACACCATCAACTTGTGCCAGGGTGGGCTAGATTGTTCATTAGGATAAATTACTTCATGAAAGGAGTTGACAAGCACTGGAACAGTCTGCCTAGGGAATTCCCAGATGGAGTATCACCATCCCTGGAGGTATTTAAAAGATGTGTAGGTGTGAAACTTCGGGATGGGATTTAGTGGTGGAATGGGTAGTGCTGTGTTAATGCTTGGACTTGATGACCTTAAAGGTCTTTTCCAACTTAAACATTTTTATGTTTCTATGTGCTTCAACGCAGCTCTAATTTGAAGTTTCTAATCTTGTCCAGACCATGTTCAGGGAATGGAGGTAGAAAATCATCAACATTTCATTTATACTCCAAGGAAGTAGTAGAGGGAGTAGAATGAAGCCCATTCTATCTATCTATTTATTTATTTATTTATTTATTTACTTACTTACTTACTTATTTAATTGTACCTAACAAATCTATAAAATCTTGGATTGAATAATATGATCCTCTGTTTTCTAGCCTTTGGTGTATGCTTTGTCCTCTTTCCACGAAAAATCAGATGAATATTATTCCTTAAAGCTGGTTTCTTCAAATAGCAAATAAAACTGGTTTTTACAATAATGTGAAGAACTACTGGAAGCAAATTGAATGTTTCCCAGCCAGGAAAAGCTGTACATTAAAAAAAAGAGCATCATGTCACCCTGACATAAAAATGCTTCATTATCGTTATTTCCTGAGCATAATGAAAATAGTAATAAAAACCTCCTCTTTGTCAGACTGGGAACTACTGCCTTCCATCTTCTGACATAAGAACTAGAGTAATTATTTATTTAAAATGTAATCTCTGTAGGATTCCTTGATAAGTGAGTTCGTAGGACCAGGGGTGACTTACAGATGCTTCTTTCACTGAGCCATCAGTACCCTTTGGAAAAACTTTTTGACTCTTAGTGGAACACTTTGACTCTCAGAAGACATTAATAAAGTTAGTAAGCATGGTCATTATTAATAAAGATGAACTATGTGGTTCTAAATATTTGAAATTATAGATTTTTTTTTCACAGTATAAATGGATTTCTTTTATAACTGTAGAAATCAAAAGGACTGATGGTAAGAAAGTAGTAACATTTTGGTTGTCATAACAACTGAGCTCACAGAGTAGAGAACCTAGAAAAAGCTAATGAATTTTTTTTCTCAATGTGCAAAACCTTTAGGGTAGTTTTGTTCAGCAGTCAAGTAACTGTGAATCCAAACCTAAAAAAAGAAAGACAATAAAATAATATAGGGAATACACATATATACTAGAGCAAATAGCCTGGATTCTAACCCTTTTTGATTTCTTATCTCACTGAAATATGGTAAAGATTTTAAAGATTTTATTCTGAGAACCTGTGCAAAGTTATTTTGGAAATGAAGAACAGGAAAACCTGATACTGAGCCTGATTCATTAAAGAATCAGGTGTTGCCTCCACTGAAACAATTTATCACTTTATCCAAATGAAAGGTCTTGAACTGAATATTGACTGGGGGTCTTGTCCTTAAACCAGGTAAATTGTCTTGACTATACTGACTTTACTGTCAGAATGAAATTTTTCCCCTCAAAGAAGTTGATTAATCACCTACAAATCTACTTGAATCTTGTACCAAATCTTTGCTCAAAGGATAATAATAAAAACATTTGAATTCAACAGGAATCGCTGATTTCCTGCAATAAAAGGCTGCAGGTATGCCCACAGTTTTCACATAACTTGTTTTCTTCTGAGACTCTAATCCCACTGAAAACTAGTCCAAATTCAGTCACTGGACTCCATGCCAACATCATAGTTAACCAGTAAGCCACCTTTAATGATACACAAAGTAAAACTGTGCTTTTTTTTTTTTTTCAGTAGACAATTTACTAGTGCATTTAACTGCGTTATAACATACCATAAATTGTCCTGCTTCTGCATCTTGCCCTCTCTGTGCTACAGGTGAACATCATTCCTACCCGTGGCTCTGCTGTGCCGTACATAGAGAAGAGTGGATTTATGGAAAGGCAACTTTCCCTGCTATGATAGTGCCAGCCAGGTTGCACTTGCTGTGTGACACAGAGCATCTGACATCTCTGCAACAGTTTTATCCCCAACAAGGGAGCCCTGAGGCACCCCAAATATTTCATTATATGCTCAGGGTGTCAATTACTCATTACTTTTCCAAATGGTGATCACGCAAGCTGAATTTAGTCTGTCTCAGGTAGACTTCTAGTGAGGATTTTGTTACTTTTCGTATGTAATCTGCCTCACTCAATAAATCTTTCTGTGATTGCAGTGGCAGCTAACAATACATAATGACTCAATATGGTACCACATGGATGACTCAACAGATCTGCTAAGGTGACTGCCAGTCCATCAAGGTAAATCTCATTGTCCCTTTCATCATCCCAGCAAAATACATAAAAATTACTCACTTCCTTATTTTTCCATGCCCTGAATCTGCTTCTCTAAGTCCCTCACTCATAACAACACAGGATACGGAAAATACTTTTTATTCAGAATTAATTTTGTTGCCAAATACATACTTGAAATGCCAGTATATCCCTCTGTGTGATCACTCATGCATCATTGCACCTCATTTGATACAGGGGAAATAATTTTTTGAGAAAATACATGCCAACAATTATCTTCAGAGAAAAAAAAATACATTATACAGGTATAATGTATATTCCTACAGGATCTGCAGATGCATTTGAAATATAAATGCTCTTCAGTAAGCTTAATACGAATCAAAAGGAAATAGAATATTCTTTGATATTCCCTGGAGGAACATCAAGTAGACTGTAATGATCAGGAATGATCATGGATGATAATTTTTATTTTCAGGTGATGTAAGACCACACATACTTTGAGGTTTTGTCACCTTCTGAACAACTGTTCGAGGTGGGTGGATTTTCTGACTTTTGAGATTTATGACAGAAAAACATATTTACAAAGTAAAAGTAAATATTAAAGATAAGTTTTAAGAAAAAAAAAATTAGGGTTAATTTAGTTGCTACTAAAAATGTGCCAACAGAGGAAAAGAACTTAATTTTCAGAGCTTCTAAAGATATCAGTAGATACTCTACTGAATGCTGACCAAGAAATCAAAGCAAAACCTCACAGTTATTCCCATTACTTCCTTAACTTTAAATTTGTAGTTGGCAAAATTTCAGTGTGGTAATTCCTGATCTAAACTTACTGAAAAAATGCACCTTACTCCTTTATTTTTCTGTACTTTGCTGATTGATTTAAATTATTACTTTTAGTTCATTTACTGACATATTTGATACAAACAAAACGAATTTATTTTCTCCTTAGAAAATTACACTTTTGCCATTGCTTTCTATGGGGACAGGTTTTTATGTGTATTTTGAACTCAACTTTAGGAAGGGAAATAGTACTTTTGAAGTTCCAAGGTTAACCTTTTCCTTCATCATCTAGTCAGTGAATGGCTTCAATCATAGGAGTGTTTTCCATTCACAAAACATTTTAGATATTTCCTAAATTAACATTTACAGTGTTCTGCCTATTATTCTGTTCATTCATAATTGAGGATATTAATAGGTGAATTGGCACTATAAAGTGTCTATCAATGGGTAATTTAGATTGTAATTAATTTCTATTTAATGCTATAATAAGTTTGGAGTGCATCTTACACAAATATACATTTGTATGTGCAGCTGCTAGTACAATAATGAAGGACTCCATTAGTTATTTTTCCAATCTAATTAGGGAACACAAGTATTTATTCTATTAAAAAAATTGCAGGATAAATCAAAGGAGCACAGGTAGATTGAAAACACTGTGGATTAATTAGTTTATCTTCTGAAGGACATCTGGCTCAACAGGCTACAATCAACCAACAATCCACTGTGTAACCAATGCTGGTAATTGTTGAGCTTGCTATGAAACAAGCTTTGTGCTGTATTACCACTTTATTTCATAGAGGAATGTACACATAAAATCTTGAGTGGCTAATACACGAAGACATTGACTTCTGTGAGGGGACTTGCTGTTGGGTATGGGAGGACAGATGAGGCCTGCTTGGTGCTACAGTCTCAGCTCTGCCACCCCCCACTGTCATTCCACTACAGAAGGAACCAGTTCTGTTGCCAACACTCATGTATGTAAGCATTTACATGAATTAGAATTTATTCACATAAATGTATGTTGAAGGACGGGGTTATGATTTGCCAGGGATTTCTTATAAAGACTTGTTAAGAAAGATCACAAACTATTGGAATTTCCCATATCACTCCAGCAATTTAAAAGATAAAAGTCCAATTTAAGCTCATCCCTGAAGGTGTTTTTACAGTCAGTCAGGGAGAAACACTTCTAGAAGCTAAATACATTTGCCATCCTGATCTGTAGACTTCACTGGGACAAACCAGTTCCTGGAGATAGTTACATCTTATCACTACCAACTGAGGGAGGTTGCATGACTTGTTTAGACTAGACTGAGAGTAGCTGGTGGGTAAGATGAATTGCTATCAAAAGAAGCAAATATGGAGGGCTAAAATACAGTCTTTTTTCAGTGTGTATTAAGACAAATTTCTACAGACTTAAATAGCAAAAGCTTGCAACTGAGTTTATCTAAAGGTAAAACTGACCAAGATTTTCCACTGTAAGAAAGCATTTTCAACTGCTTCTAATTTAGTTCACCTTAAAGATGTAAGCTTCCCATGAATATTTGTTAATTTTCAAGAACTATTTGACTAGTCTAAAAATAAATTTATAAAATTACATCCCATTCTCCCTATCTATATATATATAAGTTGGTCAAGATGTTTTTAATAAATCCCTATTGCCTCCTTTAGGGAAAGCTACATAATATTCCACTGTGTTGGTTAGCCTTAGTTATGTGTCATTGACTGCTGATGTAAAAATACAGCTGGATTTGTCCAATTTATAAATATCTATATTGGCTAGCTGGGTTTTGACATTTTCTAACTTTGAGCTCTTGAATGTATAACAAAGTTACTTCATTACTGTACTTTTTTCTGCCCTATCAATCAAAATATTGATGACTATTTTAATTACTTAAATTGTAAAACAAAGTAAGTGCTAGTGGCTGTTCCTTACATTTCTTAAGGCAGAACTGATGAATATTTGTCTCAGGCATGTAATTGCAATAGTGCTTACATCACAGATTTTTGAAAGATGTTCAGTTTTGATTTAAAACTACAACAAATGGTGTAGGGCTAGTTTGTGGAATGAATTGCCCTTGATTAAAGTTTTATAATGCAATATTAATCTGAATTCCTGCAGCTTCACTTTTCAAATATTAGATTTCATTATAGCTTTTTCCATTGGAGTATTAACCATTACTATAAATCTCTCCTTCTTGAGGTGTTATGTCATCTGGTTCATTCAACAGCATTAATTTTCAATTCCATACATAAAGGTCCTCTTCATGTTTGCAAACTGTAACACTTGAAAATACAGTGCAGTAAAAGCTGCCTATTTTTCTGAAAATCCTCATTTACTCAATTGCATTGTATTTTCAAAGTGGGAAACATCTTACAAATCATAAATGATTCTTGACCAAAGAATATGAAGTACTGCAATAACAAGACTTTGCTTGCAAGGTGCCTCTTCAGATGACCCACTAAACATGGAAGAAGGGTCTAATTGGAAATCAGAAAATGTCTAGACAATATTAAAGGAGTTGCTGTGTCTTTATTCTGATATGAGGGTCAGACCAAGAACAACATCCAGCATGGGATGATGGAGCTGCTGTCCGGTTACCAGGGATTCATGTAATTTACCTCTGTATTTAATTCATCCTCATTTGTATATTTTATTAGCACATATACTTGCTTATAGAGGTTATTTTCACATATTTTGTCTATACATTTTGTATGTTTTTATCTCTTAATTTCAGAAAAAAAAATTAAATAGATGACACTGGATTTTGTTGTTGCTGATCCTTTGAAATACAGCTGATATCATAACCCATTCTGAAAGTCTGGCCTGGGTTGGTGGCTGAACCTGGAAAACAGGTAAATCTCTAAAGAGAATATTATACAGAGATGTTTCATTAAGCACAGTATTTATTTCATTTTGAAGCAAGGGGACACTGTCTCATCAGTACACCTGATTTAATTGATGTAAGTCAGGTTGAATTAAGGATAAAAATAGAAGTGTTCCTGTTCTATGGTCAACAGGTCTAGTGATCCTCCACACACACTGCGCCCAACTCTGACCTGAAGGTTTCCTTTAATATCTGAACTGATTTGAAAACTATTAATACCAACTCTTGCAGGAGTAAAGTGTCTTTAATTAGATGGGGTTTCACTGTCACAAAAACTTAGAACAATAGGTTGTGCCATTTTTCTTTAGATTTGACTAAACAACTTTGTCATTACTACATTTTCACTTGTTGAGGAATTAAAAATTGTTATTTTAAGTACAGGCTCAAGATGAGCAGAAATAGACCTTCCAGTCCTTCCTGACTTTGAGGCACATAAAACTTCACAGCAAGCAGCAAGGAAAGCAGCAAATGGCTAAAACCCCAGAAAGTTAGGAAAAAACTCAAAACCCCACAAGATTGGCATTGTGCCGCCGATACATTTTTCAGGTATTAAACAATCTGCTATTTGATTTTATGTTTTTCTCTGAATGAGACAAATCTGTTAGAGTTATGACATTACCAAAAGCAACCTGAGTGAGAGTACCATCTCTGTTATTGAAAAGGTTACTACTTTTTTTTACCTGTTTTTCTTGTGTGAAAGTACACTGAATGACTGATCATAGATGATAGCAAAAAGAAAGTATTTTTATTCATAATAGGAGAGCTGTAAAAGTGTATAATATTGATGAAGCTAAAAATATCAGCTTTTTCTCTGTGGCTTTGTAATTTCCCCTAATTTAAGGTAAAAACTGGTCAGACTGCTCTTTTAGAATGAAATACGTTTGTAGTGCTGCTCCAATAAGATCAAAGCCACCACACTTTGACACCTACATAGTGTCATGGTGCTGGAAATAGCTTTTGCAAATTTTGCTTGGTGTAACACCATCATGATTCAAGTGCTTTGTTTCCTTTTCCCAGAACCAGCTGTACTGAAACTCTCTTGAAGACTCTGGACTGCACACATTTCTTAAGTGTCTGCAGCTGTGATTCCACCAGCAGTGGTGACCTGGCAGTGACTGCTGAACTCTGAAGACAACAGTGAAAACCTGACACAGTTTTAACATTGGTTGGTTTTCCCTTTAAAAACTGGAACATATTAAATGTTAAATATAAGTGCTTTCCAAGATATTTCCAGGTAAATGCTAAGACTGGTCAAAATTTAAAGTCAAAGTCCAGAAAAAAAGAAAGGCAAAATGTCATGTATTTATGCTTTCTGTTCCTCTTTCTTGGCAAGCCAGACACATGTATTATACATCACACTTTAATATCTTAGTAAAAAGATCAAAACTAAAAAAATTATCAAGTGTTGTTCTCTAACAGGTCAATGCTGCCAGAGATGAGTTTATACACCTGGTCATTGCCCTTGCAGACTCTTGAGCTCTGCTTATCTACGGAGTCCATTTTTAACTGCAGCAGAAAAGAGAAGGTCATTCAGTGAAGGAACCTGTGCAGCTTCTCTGCCTGGCTTTTGTGGCATGACGTCACTGAAAAGGACATATTTTTCTTGGAACTATGTGAATTAGCTACTTCCCAAACATCTGGAAGCCCAAATGTGTTGCATGTAAATATGCCAATGACTGCGATGTAAAGCACAAGGCCCAGTGAGTCTCTAACTGATTGGAATGGTAAGTTTGACATTCTGCAAACATGCCAGCAGTAAGGGCTCTCTTCCAAATTTACCTTGAGTTTTACTTAAGGGCTGCTTTTCTACATGTTTTAGCTAAACAAAGGCTTATATTATCATAACTCATAAATATCTAGAGTGGACATAATCTGAAGGTTTGGTTCTCATTGTTGTTCAAAAGTACATTGAGAAATACCATATGAGATTGAAACAGAGGTGAAAAAGGGCATGGGGAAATGATGTGAACTGAAGGATGATGAATAACATATCCATTTATTGTCCAGGAAATGGCAGTACCAATAACATCTACTCTTTGAACTCAGTAGGAGAGTAGTAACACAGCTGTTGGTCAGGATATGTGGTACAGAAATACTCTATTGTTCTCCTTCCATTCAAAAGAATTAATAGAGAAACATATCCCTCTTCATGTTTTACAGAAGGATAAGTAGAAGTGAAGTGACATAGGCATGGCCATAATACATGAGGCCAGACTCAGGATTATTATCTGAGTTTTTCAGTACAAGAGTTGTACCAACGCCAGGGGAGTCTTCTTATAGTTTACAAAATAAATAATGGTGAAGTGCCAAAGAACGTAAGAGAGAAGACCACAGTAACAGTTTTTCCTCTGTTGCTTGAGCATTTGATGTTGACGATATAATAATAACCAAATCAAAACAGGGGAATATTTTATGGGAATAATTTAAATTGTAATAAATAAAATCCCACTCTTCTCTGTGCAGTTGTGGTCTCACCTTGAATTCTGTGTGCAGAATTTGAGTGCCATGATACAAAAAAGCTGTAAAGCTATTAGAGAGCATGCAGATGAAGGCTACAAAGATGGTGATGGGTCTAAAGAGGAAACCATATGAAGAGAAGCTGAGGTCACTTGACTTTTTCATTCTGAAGAAGAGGAGTCTGAAGGGAGACTGCATTGCAGTCTAAAACTTCCTTGTGAGGGTAAGCAGAGAGGAAGACACTGATCTGTTCTCTATGGTAACCAGAGACAGATCCTGAGTAAATGGCCTGAAGCTGTGCCAGGGGAGGTTTAGCTTGGATATCAGGAACAACATCTTCACCCAGAGGGTGATTCAGCACTGAACAGACTCCCCAGGGCAGTGGTCACATTACCAAGACTGTCAGAGTTCAAGAAGTGTTTGGACAACACTCTCAGGCCCATGGTGTATTTCTTGGAATTGTCCTGTGCAGCGCCAGGAGTTGAATGTCAACGATCCTTGTGGGTCCCTTTCAACTCATGATATTCTATATCTTTCTGTAGTTGTACTGGAGTGTGTGGCTGTTCTCCAGAGTTAATGTAAATCTTCTCTAAAGAAAGGCAAAGAAATGTGCAGCAGGTGCACAAGAAGAAAAAGTTCCTTTACTGTCTCAACAGTAATCTCAGAAAGCCTTCAGTACAGACGATTCTGCACAAACTTTAGGTGATGAGTGATAAGAGCAAAGCTGCCTGAGTGAGCACAGGAGATGGCAGTTTGCTAGCACAATGAGAAGTCAAACAAATACTAAATCATATTAAAAGGAAATGCCAAGAAGTGCACTAAGAGCAATTTTACGGTCACACTAGAAATTAGAAGATATGGAAAAATATCTTGATTCATCAGGGTGGAAACACAGCCATGCAGGTCATCTGTACAGCTCTATATTTTAGTGTTTTCAATGACTTAAAATATGCTACATTGAATTTTATTTCATATTCATGATCATTTGGATCCATTTGTTTGAATAATGTTCTGTCTTAGATGACAGACTTTTGTTTTAACAGGGAGTGGCACTAGAGTTGTGCTGTTCTGCAAAATGATGGTAATGCCAGTAGACCACTGATGTTCTTTACTGGTAGAATTTTTTCTTCTATCTAGAGTACAGTGCTGAAGGATGAAATGATGTAAAGATATAGAAGAGACATGAGGTCTGTTTCTATCTCTGCCACAATGTTTTTACACCACCCAGAGAAGTTACATGTTATAACTTTCAGTGTATCATGTAATTTATGGTCTTTGTTGTTTTCATAACTGGAACAGGGCATTGAAAGATCTGAGCCCAAATTTGTACTCTGTAGTCTCCCAGGAATTCAGTTCTGCATGTCTGATCTGCTGCATCTGAAAATGGGAGATGTTATTTTCCAAAGGCAATAAGGGATTAAATGCTCTAAGGAACAGAAAAGGAAATATCTTTTTTCTTTTTTTTTTCTTTTTTTCTTTTTTTTTTTTTTAGTAATACACGTGCCTCTGTAAAATTAATATATCTAGTGTTTTGTATACTAAAGGCAGAATGTTAGATATTTTCATGTATTGAACATTAATTATTATCATGTGAAAAAATGTTCATTGAAGTAAACATAATTCAAAGATTCCTGCTATGAAAAACTCTAGTACTTTACTTGTTCACATTCTCCAGAATTAACATCGTTACTGTATGTGGTAGTAAACACGTTCCTAACAGTCCTATTTAGGATCAGAATCTTGCATGAAAAATATAAGTAGAAATTCCTGAGTCTGATTCAATGGCTGCTTATCTACAGTCAAATTACTCCTCTTTCAGTCTATTTTGTCCTTTTTTTCTAGAAAGGAATGTAAACAGGAGTACTTTTGAAACAACACAAAAAATCTTGGACAGCTATGGTTAATGTAAAATGACCTGAAACTTAAAATAGAAATTCATATTTAAACACTCTAAATATAATAATAATACCTCCAGCAGTATCTCTTTAGTTAACATTTTGCCAGGATGGCCCAGTTTTGCTAATCTTTTCACCTTCAAGGTGTGAATTTGTAGAAATAATACTTAACTATCAAATGGAAAGACTGTGCATAACTTTGGTTATAGCTTGCACTTGATTCCACTAGTGTGTTACAACTTTGGAGCCTTGTCACTCAGAATAAGGATAGAAGTCTACAAAGTAAATTTGAACTGGCCAGTTTTGCATAGATTTTTTTAAAGGGCAAAAGGTGCTAGGTACTCAAAACCATAATTGAAAAAAATCATTTCAATCTGATGAATTAATTTGAAATCGATACTAGTCAGCATAATTATTTCACAGCTTCATTGATTCCACATTCTGCTTCACATGAATTTGTCAGGTGAATGTAGTTCCCTTGGCTACCATTTGTGCTAGTCATTCAATTAGCATACACTGTTTCACATGCAGTTTTTCTCAGTGCCAGTACATGTCTTCAACTCACATTTCCCATTTGAGAGTTTTTAGCAGTGTTGTCAGAGCTCTGTATAAAATATTTAATCACTGAGAATATAAAAATAAAATTGATTCTTTGTTGGGCTGTTATTAGCATTAATGCTCCTGAGCTACAAGGAGATGCTATGGGACATATTTTCACAGTGAGCTAGATAGAGTTTTAATCTTGCTGTCACACTGAGTGTAATTTGAGACAGGTGGCTAAAGCTCCACATTCTACCTCAAAAACATTTTGTTCTCTCCATTCTGATATGCTTAACAAAGCCTTAAAATCATCCTGTTATATTTTGCCAGCTGAACGTTGCAAAATGGAAGATGTCATAGAGTGTAAAGCTGTGTATTCATTTAGCTAAGCCCGCATGGATTTCAGGTAGTTTAAGATCATACAATGCATGGTTGCAATATTACGTATCATAGATTTTATGTGAGAAAACACCACAATGGTCATCTATTCTGACCCCAGTTTTTTCCTGACCACAGCATTTCAGACATTTTTGCAGTGTAGAGATGCTTGCTTCATCTTGCAGAAGGAAAGCTGATTCTGAAGAGGATGGTATTTTGCTCAGAAACTTGATTTCTATTTTAAAAAGTGGATAATTTAAGATGAAGCATGTATAAGATGATACATAAGAGGAATATGAGACTTCACATCTCCGAGATTTTAAACAGCAAGAGGAATAAGATTTCAGACAGATTACTGTATAACCAAAATCTGTATGATTTTGCATTAATTAGTCAGATGCACATTATGATATTATGCCTCTAACACTCGTCTCTGGTAGACAGCATGAGTTACTGATCTGATCCAAGAAGGTGATTCTTATGTCCTTAACTAAAAAATGCCTTAAAATCAGACAACTGGAACAGGAATTCTTCCTATCCCATGCAACAGCATCAAAAAACATCTTGGTGCAACATTTGCTAATCTTTGGATTCTGTGACTGAAATTTTTAAAATTACTTGACAAGGGAGACCATATCCTGTACATTATTGTTAGACTTATGCCATCTGCTTTTCATAGAATCAATCAGAGGGGTATAAAGCCAGACTTAAATAATTCAAATGTGAAAAATTACTTGCATTTGAAATTCCAGCATATTCATTTTCAAAGACCTGCTTTCAATAACCCAGATGCCTGGACTAGACATGTCTAGTAACTAGACATTTATTTACCCAAGTCTGCTGAGACCTTTTCTACTCGTTCTAGAAAACTTACATATGATTTAGTTGACTGAAAAATGCACTGTAGGGATCTAATTTTAAAGCAACATAAATACAGTGTTCCCAAATTTTTATCATAAACTATGATTTAAAGCACTTATCCTGAAGAAAAAGAGACAGATTGGATTGCCTTTTCAGCCTTGAAGGGATTCAAACCCAGAATATGTTCATGACTGGTAACAATTCTAACCAAAAGCCTATTGTTTGGGTTAGGTGAGGATAACAATTTACACAGTGTTGCAGCCCAAATCTTATGAACAAGGTCTGCAACAAGGTACAGGCTGTGCTTGGAGTCCCCCATTCTGGCTCTCAAAACTCCATGATACGAATGAGTAGGAGGCAAGGCTGTACTCCAGAACACTTCACAGCTGTCCTATTGTGACGTAATGCCCCACCGTGCAACAACACTTAATTTTTTTCCTGTATCACATATGAGTAATACTTTTTGCTGTACAACTGACCCTTTTTAGTGGGAATGAAGCAGGATAATCTTCCCTGGTTTTGCATTCCAGAACGAGGGAAACCTACCCTTTAATAGACAGAGAGTTGTGCCTTTGAGCTTTTTCAGGGCTAGTGACAGTATTGCTCACCAGCTTTCTTTTCAGGCAAATGATCAAAGAAATAATTGCTATATCTTCAAATAAGATAGTCAACACTTCTTAAAAAAAAGCAAGGACTTTCTAGTCCTTATACTTCATTACTACATGATAGAAGATAAGAGATTTCAGTTTCTCCCCAGTTACCAAGTATTTTTAATAGCTGGAGTGTCTTGGACAGTATTTTAAGGTGCCTCAGCCTTTTTAAAAAGGGCCCCATCTGTAATGAACACAAGAAATGCTGCTGAGATTCTAGCAGGACCTGTGGTACAATTGTGGGTCATCTAAACATATATGCTTTTCAAACAGTGCTTGGTCATTGCTCAAGGGTGAGGAGGAACTGAAGAGCATCCAAAAGAAAGCAGAGTGGATGCAGTTATCCTTTTTTTGGTAAGGAGGGAGTAAGCATAAGTGCCTGAACACAAACCCCTCTGTGCCAGTTAGATGGATAGAGATGGTATTTGTCCTATTTTCCTGCTATAAAATTGCAGATGGGTCCCTACTTCTGGGCAACAGTTGTCTTGCAACTTGGCCAAGATTCAGAATTTGTGGTATGTAATTTTTATTAGTCCACGTCCTTTGGTACATTTAGCCCAGTCAACCACTCTGTTCCACAAGTGAGGGTGAGCTTGCAAGGTGACTGTAAGGCCTTGTGTCTCTGTACATCATGTCAACTTTGCTGTTGACAAACATCCTTGCTCAAGTCCTTTTATGTTGAGAGATGATGATTAGCACCAATTATCTGAAATTGGTGGATTTATGTACTGATTAAAGCACTGCTCTGTATATCTCTAATGAAAGCCTGCTTCAGTAAATTCACTAGAGCAATCTTTTCAAACTTCCTGAGGACTGACAATGAAAAAAAAACAAAACCAAAAACACGTCAATTAGTTTTAACCTTCACTGGAAGTTCTTTTATCTAAAAACTTGTTTGCTGTCAGTGAGTAATCTGTGCAGTAATAAACAGATAGTTCTTTACTAAATTTATTTCAAGGCTGTTTGTATATACTTATTTTATGTGTTCCATTGATGCCTTAATAAGGACTCAACTTCTTCATAAAATATACACACAAATAATTTCTAAGGAAGCCATATGATTTTTGACTTCAAAGAGGTCAAAATTGAACCAAAAGACCCAATAATGTTTTGGGTTTTTTTTACTGAAAAATATGCAACACACACACACACACACAAACTACATATATATATATAGTTTGGAAATTAAAGCAAACACTTAAGACTTGCTTTGATCCGAAAAAGACACTATGCATTTTATCTCCTAGGCAAGCCAAACAAAATCTTGACAGTCTTAGAAGCTCTAGAATTGACAGAGCAGCAATTCAGAGCTAACCTGCCAGTCATCAAGTACTTCACACAGAGAAGATAGAAGGCCTGGCTGCAGGTTCCTGTGCTCCTGTCCATATGGAGTGGGCAATGCTGTTCTGCGCTTGGAAAACCCAAAAGACAATGAGGGGGGGTCATGCAGTGAAGGAAGACTGAGATCTCCTTTAAAAAATGAATTCATCTCCCACTCATTTGTATTGCTTAGTTTGGATAGTGTATTTTGACTTTATAATTTTGAATAAAAATTTACTGATATATATAAAGAGTATATTTTATATAAAAATATGATGTCGTGTTTTTCATCTAAACCACCCTCCTGCCCCAAACATGGGCTTCAAAGCTAAATGAGAGGAAAATCTGTTCCTTTTGTCTTCTTGTCAAATGTTGAAGTAAATATATTTCATCAAAACACATTCCCATTTGAAATGTAGCAAGAATGTACTTTGATAAGAGAAATACCTCACCAAACAAATGTTCATTTAGATCTCAGCATCTAGCTCATTTAAATGTTCAGATCTAGTTGAAGATGTCGTTGTATAAACTGCCCTCTTCCTTCAATAACATCAGTCATAAAATAAACACAGTTAGCTATGTCCATTAAGAATAAAAGGTTTATAAAAAGCCAGTTTTTCTTCATCTTTTCTATTTTATACCTCTTACAGATCAAGAATGATGATCTCAGATCTTCCTTCACTGCATGACCCCCCCTCATTGTCTTTTGGGTTTTCCAAGCGCAGAACAGCATTGCCCACTCCATATGGACAGGAGCACAGGAACCTGCAGCCAGGCCTTCTATCTTCTCTGTGTGAAGTACTTGATGACTGGCAGGTTAGCTCTGAATTGCTGCTCTGTCTATTCTAGAGCTTTCATTTTGGAAAAATAAAATAAAGGTAGAGTGAGTTGTCTTATCAAAGCTTATGTTTAATTTAGGAAAACTTCCTCCCAGCACAGATGCACAACAACAAATACAATGAAAATACTGTCTTCTCTCTGAATTTTTTTATGTTTCAAAATTCTAAAAAACAGAAGTTATATTCATTCTGTGTGAGAATTTGAAACAAAAATAAAATCCTTTCGTAAGCCTGGGTCCCAAATTCCTATTCTCCTCTAATGGAATGCATGTAAGTTCCTACTCATAAAACACAAGAGTAATCTTGGTCACTCTCCCTTCTAATGACTTGAGTTTCTTTCATAGAGATTCTTAAGAAATTCAATTACCACAGATCCACATATTCTAATTTAATACTGCTATAGGATGTATCAGATAGTATTACCACCACCTCACCCCTCCCAAATATTATTAATGCAAGGAGAACTTATTGAATTGGCTAACAAAATTCAGGGCTCGTGATTTCCAGATATGGATTTTAAATCATATATGAGTTCTCATTCAATAATATTCAAGTTCCCTTTCAGTTTTGATAAATAAACTATTATCCCAACAACATTTGGGGATCTTGATAGTCTTTATACCTGGCTGTGTGAACAATCTCTTCTGCACAAATATTCCTGATACCCATGTTATTCTCACGAGACATAGCAGCTAACACTGCTAGGAACAGCACTGTCTAAAGAGACTTTATTATGTTTATACTTATTAGAAATTTGCAGCCAGTGATGCTATCTTAAGACATTTAATTATGTTTGTATTCCTTAGAATCACAAACCTAGCTCTTCTCCAATTCCTAATAACTTAGAACTTTTATTCCTATTCCAGAGGTCTGCCCTATCAAGGTCAAAGCCCTTGCAGAGTCGCACTGTTTATCCAGTGCCCCAGAGGTTTCACTAGATGGACATTTGGATAAGTTCTGTAGTCCAATTTTTGAACTGAGATTTTCTCATAAGTGCAAATGATACTGTGTTCCAATGCTAATGTTTCTTACTTATGAGTAGCTTCTACAGAAAATATTTGAATCTTCAATGCCGTTAAACAACAAATAAACAGAACATGATACTGAACACAATGTCATTACACGTCCTTGAAAATGTCTTCATGATTGTTGATTATTTTTATGGTGTGACATAATTGTACTTCAGAACATAACTTTCACTTACAAGTCTGAAACCCTATGATTCTGTAACAACTTCAGTATGTGTCATGTCTTCAGCAATCCCCTTATCCCTCCCACTTGTGATGTGACAGTACCTGGGCCAGGCACAGAAACAGTTCAGAGGAACAGCAATATCTGAGTTATGCAATCCATTAACTTTCCTCAAGATATATCAGTGATCATTCCGTCCTCATTTTGGGGACTGCTATGCTGACTAGAACAGTAACAGAAGTAGTTATTGCAGCAGCTAAGAAACTAGAAAGAAGAAAGATTATAAGAAAGTTTTAGAAATCTAAGTCTTAACTTTCTATGTTTTGACTGTCTTTAGCCAGAACTAGCATTGCCTTAGCTAAGTATTGGGAAGAAGCTCCAGAAGCATGTATTCATATGTTAGGAGGAGGTGCTAGAAAATCTAGTTGTCATAGCCAAAACCCTAGGGATCCAAAATAGACATTATGGGGTTTTTTTCAGCCCTTTGTTTAATAGTAAAGCCTTTTTCTTTATCAAAATTCCTGCTATCAGAATAATTATCTATCTAATGGATATTATTGATAAAAATCACTAAATAATAATATTACTAAAAGGGATTACATCTGAGGCCTTTCAGGGACTAGAAGCCTCAGTTGTTTTGTATAGAACTGAAGTTTATCTACTAAAATACCTAAGAAGTTATGCAGTACAAGTAAGAAAAATGGAGCTTAATATCTAGTAAACATCCAAAGCTGAGGGACTGGAGGAGGTAGTTAAAGTTCAAGGTGCAATAAAAGACAATACATATCATCACCAACTTTCTCTATATTCAAAGTTTCTAAGGAAGTCTTTCTGCCTCATAGAATTAATGTACTGACAAAGACAAAGCCCTCAGTGAATGTAATGAAATTATCTAGAAAACGCTGCAGTTGCAGCTGGTCCTTCAGTCATGACACACATCAGAACCTGTGACAATCTCTTACCATGGGAGGATCATCCTCACTCTAGATAAAGAATTAAATTAAAATTAAAAGTTAAAGCTTTGGTTTAATTATTAAATATCCAATAATAGAATTATTTGGGGTAAGTCTACTGCAATAGATCAACAAAATTCACACTGAATACTACTTAAGGTGAATTATTCAACAGACTTTACTCAAGTGTGTAGTCAGAATGTAAACTGATGTCAGAGTTCACAGATTGTTTAGACTGAGTTCTCAAAAACTGGGATATTTACACAAAACTCAGGAAAAATTATAGCCTGTGTTTTTAGTTTATAAGCTATAAATTTAGTGTCATAATCTGTATAGATAGTCTTTTTCATTAGGATTTGAGCAATTCTCTTTGAGATGCAACAAATTCAGAAACTATTGCTGAAAAGATAAATGTATTCTGAACATCAAAGAAAGTTATAATTCCACTGCAGGAAAAATAGAGAAAGTAAATTGATCAGAACTAGATCTACAGTCTCTGAGCAAAGTAGAATTTACCCTAAATTACCCGCAAAGAATTTCATAATGGTAAGAAACAATTCTGATAAGACTTCAATACAATCTGCACTCCCTGGGCATTAAGTAGTAATGTTCTTTAATTAAAGCAATGTGTTTTCTTAACTATATTTCAGATAGCTTTTAAAAAGTGTAGCTCTTACCTGGTGATACAAAGTATTTGGTGTAAGTGTACATTGCCTATACTAACAAAAACTTAAGTGTTAGAAAACAATTTATTAGCAAAATCTAAAGTAAAGTGAAAAAAATATATTACCTCATTAACAGAAATGTGAATAACATGTGTGCAACAATGCATTTTACCTCCAAAAATCATAATTCAGCACATGCACAATTATGTTTGTGTTGCATTTTTTTGTATATATAAAGGAGTAGTGCTAAAACAATATATCATAGAATCTCAGAATATGCAGAGTTGGAAGGACCCATAAGGATCAAGTTCAACTCTTAGCCCTGCAGAGGACCATCCAAAAGAGTCACACCATGTGCCTGAGAGTATCATCCAGACGCTTCTTGAACTCTGTCAGTCTTGGTGCTGTGACCACTGCCCTGGGCAGCCCGTTATATGAAGGGTTAAAGCAAGAGACTGACAACAAATTAGATTTTTATTGCCTGCATTCTGAGGCAGTTACAGATTTCTCCTGCTGGGCTCTTCATTCACACAAGAAGAAAAACCTATCCCAAACCAAAGGATCATCAGAAGTTCTAACTCAAACTGCAAAAATACAGATCACCAGCACCTGCTTGTGTAGGAATTTTTTACTGAAGTAGCAACTGCTTGAATCAGCTGCCTTGGGACTCCCACCCTGCCCAGGACCCCGTGTGAGCCACTGCCCCAGCGATGCCACAGCAGGGTTGGTTTTCATTTCCCCCTCCCTGGCCATGGGTCCCACTGAGCCAGGCCCAGCCTTGTCCCATGCCCAGGGAGGTGCCTGATGCCCAGGTTGGGACTGTCACCAGCACTGTGCTCCTGGCTGGGCTGGAGGAGCCCTCGTGGCTCCTCATGGCATGCGCTGATGGTCCTGAATGTCTGTGACCTTTACCACATATGGTGTAGACATGGGGACGTGATGGCAGCACCCAAGTGTTGCCACAGCAAATAAATACCTCCCCATTCACCCTCCCTCCCCTCTTTTCCTGCCTCTCACTGCGTGAATGTTGCTGCAGCAGGTGCAACACCAGTGTCCTGTTCTTGACATATGTTCAATCTGCTCTTAATGCGTTGCTCTTTTTTAACACTGACCAAGATCCTGGGTGTGATCACATCACCCTATCCCATATCCACTCATGGATAGCAGCCTGTTCCAAAAATATGGAACATCTTGTCACCTGGAGTGGGGCAAGCCCCTGAGGAGAGCTACAAAAAGGACTGTGCTTACGTGAGAGCCAGAGGTTGGTGCAAAGGGTGGAGAAAGTAGCTCAAAGCCAATCTCTTCTAAAAATAAAATGCCATTTTAGAAAACACCTCTTAGCAATATGAGGTGTCATCCCACAGGCTGTGGCTGGCTGTGCATTGACTTCTTTGTGAACCTATACCAAGTTTGAAGACAAAATGAATCACTTCAGATATTTTCCAAGTGTAAAACAGAAAAAAATCTGAAAAACATGGTAGATCAAAAGTGATAGGAAGATCATGGAGGACTAGAAAACAAGGATTAGGGAAAAAGATCTGTCAACGGAGTGAAATGAAGCCAGACTAAAGATGGGAATCGTTAAAAAAAATTGAAAATCTTCCTTATAAGACATCAAATAAACTCTTTGTGTGACTGAAATTAAATTTATTTCCACAGAGATATCTGATACCAGGAGAAATCAGGGAGTGAAAACCCTCAAGAAGTTTTCTTTACTCATGAGCAGAACACAGCAGCTGTGTTATCAAATGTATCATCTGGCAACCTATGATATATTCAGATTTTTGAAGTAAGTGTGAACCTCCCCATTAAATTAAATTAAATGTTTTCTTGATAGTAAATTCATGAAGATAACTATTACTGGTCAGTGGATGAGATAATTAAAGGTATTTTTAGTTGCCACATTTATGTTTGAGAGAAGAAAGTATTTTATACATGCAGCAGAGAACAATGTTTTGGGCTGTAATTTAATGAGAAGAGAATCAACCTTTAGCTTTACATGCCTTTTGGGTAGCAAATATTGTAACTGGTTAATTCATACAGTTTTAGTAAGCTGCAGAAAACTGCACAGTGCAAAACTGCTGTACTTGCAGTGACACAGGGAGCAGAGGTTTAGAGGTGGCTACTCCTCTAAAGAGAAAACTCCTTGGGTTGCAAACATGTCACCATCAGAAGTTGCAAACTCTAGCCTTCCCTTGCTAATTGCGGTTGCCCTCTCCTCCTCCTCACTGCCCTTATTGCCTTTTCTTGCCATCTCTGCTGACCTGAGAGCCGAACTGTCTTCATCAGCAGGACTTTAAGTGCTTCTGTTGGAATAGGCTTGAAAAATAAACAGGTCTTTGCTACCTCAGCTCATTTTGACTGCAGCAGTGGAGGAACCACTCATATGACTGTGAGGAGGTGACTCCCACAGGGTCTTTGTGACGGTAGTAACTTGTCAGGCCACTGGGACTAATTGGGGTCTTCTCCTGGCAGGCATTTTCTTGGGCTCACTCCAGGGGCTGAAGTCTCTTTTCTGAAGCAGGGTTCAGGCACTCCAGCACACAAAAGAAAAGAATAGCTTGTTTTGCCCTAGAAATTTCCAGAAAAACACATTTGATCATTGTAAATTACCTGTGTGAAAACATTCAACACTCATCAGCTTTGCTTTTGTAAATCAGGATTATTTTCTATAGAAAATGTGGATGTTTTCATAACTAATCCTGAAAAATACTATAAAGCTGACACTAAGCATAATGCTACAGAGTCTCAGAGCCCTTTTACATGAGATTTCCTGTTAACCATAAACTCCATGCTAAAGCACACAGGTAACCTATGTATTAATTTTTACTAAAGAATTGATTCTGAGAATGTATTTTTCTTCTACATTATCATAAGAGATAATACAAATTTTTTTTTTTTTTTAAGGAATAAGTACAATATCCAGCTGCTTGTTTACCAGAAACTAGTAACATGAGTGATGTGACTCTTTAGGAATTCACTGAGCTTCCAAGCAAATAAAAATAAAAAATTACAATTATGGAAATACATTTTTTATTTCTTCCACATAGATGAAACAGGACTGATTTAATCTCTGCCACCCTGAAACTTGTCTTTCTTGGGGGAATGTACAAGCAGTTCATACACAGGAAAAAGAGGACAAACATGAATTAGATTAACAGACTTCATGTACTGTAGGAAAAGAGAGAAGCAGGAAAGAAACAGAATAAGTGGTCCTATTTTTTTATTTATTTATTTAGTAATATGTACCATGAAATATAGGAGTGACAAGAAAAATATGGAAGAAAGCAATGTGGGAGGAGGATTCCTTACATGGCTGATTGATAGAGGTGTCTTCCAGTGTAAAACTTCTCACTCTGAGCGTGCTGGAGGGCAGAAGTATCCTAAATGCGTTCTGTCCTGCAAAGAATTTCCTGATCCACATTTTCAGACTTTACATAAAGTGCATTTAACCTAGAAAAAAAAAAATAACCTGAATCATGCTGGCCTTAATTTGATGGACTTCAATATGTATTCAGGCCTCTGACTCAAATCACATCCTTCAATGGTTTCCTAATTAAGGATATTACCTGAGTGAGTCCCGGTGAGCCTTTTTCTTTCTCAGTCAAGCATACATGGCAGTTGTAACTGTGTCCTCATTTCCCCAGATGGTGCATCAGTATGTTCCTTTGGGCTGTTATGCTGTTGGAAAGAACTCCTGTTTGCCTTAGGACCCTCTGCATTAACAAGGAATCCAGAGGAAGCCCAGGAACACACAGGGTCATTTGTGCAAGATGTTTTGCAGGGAGTCATGGGGGAGGGTAGTTATCCACCCAAATGAAGCCTTCATAGTGTGGATATCTTCAACAAGCTGACTCAGTTCCTAAAGAGTCTTCCTAAAGAGTGGATAGCTCGTCTGAGTGACAAGAGATAATTATCCCAGGGTCAGGAATCACCTTTTATAGGGGAATTTCTCTTATGGGGTCATCAATACTGCAGTGTCTCAAATTACATGGTATGAGTCCAGGAATGAGTTGCTTCTCATCTGAGATATCTGCTAGGTTAGATGAATACATGAGAAATATCTATTTCTCATCACTGAATTTAAAGGTAAATCTGTTTGGACTTCAATATTCATTAGCAGGTGTTTATTTGTTGAAAAGACCTTTATTGATTTATAGATTAGCTGGTGATTTGAAGACTGAAAGTGGTAGCTAAAACTGAGTTAAACATTGCAGTCAGTTTTTAGTTACTGTAAAGTCAAGTCTATTTTGTCTGTGATGGTTACTGCTCAATGATCTCTACCCAAGAGCCTTTTGTGACATTTTCTCTCCCTTACCCACTTGAGGAGGGCAGTGACAGAGCAGCTTTGTTGGGCACCTGGCAATCAGCCCAATTTAGTCCATTGCAAACAGTAAAAGTAACCCAGTAATGCTGGGCCAGTGATTGGAGGGATTTATCACTCAGGACTCTCTCCTTTAGTCTTTGCTCTCAAAAATGCACAGGCACTTTACCTTAGAAACAAAATGGGGTCCAGTTTTCAAGTGTAGGACCTGGCAGGGGGAGTGGGGAGGAGGAAGAAAAAAAAAGGCAGATGGACATTTAAAGTCACTGTATTTTCTTCCATATTTGAAGCAACCTCGAGTTGCAAAGATTAATCTTGAAATTATCAAAGATTTTGTTTTTCTGAAGGCAAAATGGAACATTAAAATGCACATTTAGAATAAATGAACCGAATAGCCTGCAGACCTACTCTGGACTTTATAAATGATTAGTTTTGTTGGTGTTTGAAGCACTGACTTTCAGTTTATTGAAATGCTAATGAAATTTTGATTATAATATAAAATATAATTTTTTCCTCTAGAACATTACTTATGCCATTTTAGAGACTAATGTTGCAACCAGAATGCTTCGTTTTTCATTAGTCCTCCAGTTCAGTGCTGAATTTACTTATAAATATCCCCCTTTATCTAGTTTATGTCTCACTGCTCCACCACCTTTAAATTGTATCTTAAATTTTATGACAGCAGAAGTGTATTACTGCAATTAAAATATCAATAAAACAACCTATAGCACCATTTTCACTATTGTTTGCACCATTCTGGCAAGATACAAGAGTGAGTATGGGCCCTTTTATGATTTAACTGTGCACAGGGGAGAATCCAGGCACAGTGTTTGGACAGAAAGATTTGATAACATTAATCAACACAACTAGAAAAAAGCAAAATGGACACTGAATCCCATTAATCATGAAATTAATTTTAACAGTACCCTTTTTCCCCTTTCCTGTCACTTGCAGGTCATGTTATGAGTATTATTTTAGTTGCCATGTCTGTATTGCCTCTAGTTCTGATGTCACCATCAGCATCTGAGTTCCTGCCAGTTGTTCTTTAAGAAACCTAAATAAACCTACTGTTTGCCACGTATTTTTCTCTCATGCTCTCTCTCTAGGCCAAGGAAGTGTGCATGAAACTGTGCTTTATTCCAGAAAATTGAACATTTCATCAAAAGAAGATGACATTCTTCCCTGTGCTGGGTACTTAATTCAGATGCAGATTGCAGCTTTCAGAATTATTACCTGCTATAAATCCTGTTGTAGAGTTGGCAATGTCAATAGAGGCTGATAAAGATGTTAGCTCCCTTCCATATCCTGAGTGGGCTTGGGGAAAAAAAAAATTACATTTTGCTATATCTGTTTCAATGTTTTTTTCTATTTTGAGAGGTCTGACTTTTAGTTTCTCTGACTCTCTTAGTTTTTCTCTGACTGTTTCTTATTGTAGTAAAATTACTTGAGAACCCGTATCTATGTGGGAGATGAGAAGAATTGTATGAGTCATGATTTGGTTACCAAGACTCTTGTATGTCAATATAATGATTCCCCAAACTCCTTGACTTCTTGTTCTGTGGGGTGAGTGTCTTTTAACAGGTAGTGATACTTGATTTTTCCCCATTCCCACCTTATTGATCAACAAGTAATTTGAGAAATGCATGAACACAACTCCTGATGAGTTCAATGTGTTCTAGATTTAGTAAATGTCACTATGATGTCAGTAAAACCTGAGTAGTGAAATACAAGGAGTAATTTTTCAGAAAGCAAAGCAGTTTTGTAATATCTAGTGTATCCACAATATATCTCAGATTTTGAATTTAAGAATTATCTGCATGTATTAACGGATAGATAAATATCATCTTAATGTTCCTCCTTTTGTCAGTGGGATGCACTGGGAAGGCAAAGAGTATTTGGAGGAGTGATATTCTTTGTCTGTCTTCCAAGTCAGAAACTTTAAAGGTTTTTGTAATAGTAACAAATTAAGAGAATATGTTTTCCAATTACATTAGCTCTAGTATTCTACCTTTTAACCTCCTGGTGGATAGGACTCTTCACCTAAACCTGGCAATTTACAATTTATGATAGTGCAAAATTCTAGCAAGATTGGTATTTTAGCAACTGAAAGAGTAATTTTTTGTTAACTTTAACCTAATTTCTTTTTTTTTCCCAAATATTTTCTTCATAAATCTAAATATTTCATGAAAGTTTGGTCCCATTGTTGCACCAAATTTATCCTTCTAGAGCTCTCAAGGTTCTGATTTAGGTTTATGCAAAAGTATTGAAACACACACTTATCTGTGAGAATAAAAAGTCACTTTGCTGCTAACAACTGTAGGATATTATTTACGTTGCTGTTATCTGAGAGAGAGAGAGTATATTTCCAAGGTTAAATGGTGAGGCATGGAGTTATTAGAGAACACTAGGAACTTTACTTTTAAATGTAGATCTTTTATCTAGGCAGGGTGAATTACTGTGCAGCTTTTAATCTTCATTTATTCAAAAATTCCTTGAATGTAAGTGGGCATTGTCTGGTATTTTTCCTTTTTATTCCTCATTCTTATGTTGTATTGTGCTGTGTTTTCAGTAGTGACTTCAGTCTTGCTTACAGAAGCTTTTATTCAGCAACTGCATTTCACAAAATTTTATGGGTATCTGAAACTGGGCACATGGATGTTTGTCTTGGCAACTCAAATACCCAGGGAATGCATGGGAAAGAAAGAAAAAGGAAGTCTGCCCAGGTTCATAATGTAGTGACAGACCTGCTTTATACTTCCAACACAGCCTTGCAGCTGCTTTGTGCTCCATGAACAGGGATTAGGGTACTAAAGGAATTGTGCCCTACTTACTCCATCAGCTTTTATGGCCTCTCTGTTCTGTGACTGTATTCAGACAACAAACTTGTAGCCTTCTACTGCTATTTCCTGCACATAAGCAAAATTCCTGGTTCTAACATGCATATGGTTTCTGTTCCACCTTATTTAGTCTGCCCTAAGGCACTATCCTAAGGACCATGTGAACTACTGAAGTTTTCCCCATGATAATTTGATCCTAGATAACATGCAACTGTCCTTTTGAATTAACCTTTACAATTTTGCTACATCAGTATTGAAACCAGAGAAGAAAACTGCAGATCAAGAAAATTAGATAAATAAACAAATCAGGGTGGGTTATTAGAGAACATTATTTTGAAGAATTTCAGAATCTTAATGTCACGAAGTGGGAAACAATGATGAAAGAATCAGATGGATTGAAGTTTGAGGGGAAAAAATCTGGCAGATATTTAATAACCCATCCTAAAATCTACTAACTCAGAGTGACCAGGAGTGTATCTCCAGCTTTGCAGGACATACATTACAAGTCAGGTAAGGAAAATTAATTCTGGCAAGAGAACATAATTAACATATGGCCTTTAATTTGGATGGGTGAGGTAGAAGAAATTCACACTAAACTCAGCAACTCCTCTCAAACAACAGAAATGCATATGAGTAGATAAATTGCTTTACATGACACCTTCTAACATGCTAAGTATGCACTCTACAGAGCTTTACAGAGTTCATCTCTCAATTAAAGTTCAAATAGTAGACTGTCAGCATCACATCACTTTCTGACATATTGCTGTTACTGTTCTTAATTGATAGATAGCTGCCAATAGGTTAACTCAAACAGTACTTTCCACAATGTCACTAGCAAGAGTGTCAGTGTTCTGTCAACAGTGTAACTGCAGGAATGACACGCGATTGTTAATTCTGGCAGCACTGCACGTACTGGGAATATCTGAAACATATCGTATCATCCCATCTGGTCCCCTCAGTTAAGCAGGGATGGTATAAGACAATGCTTTAATGACAGACTTTTATAAAGAATTTAGAGCCTTCAACTCAGTGGTGTGAGCTGCTTAGATATTCTTTTTTTGGAGGCAGTAACAGATGTGCAATGAAATAGCAGGGTTTATTCTGCCTTGTCAATCTGTGCACAAAATATCCCTCTACAATCTTGTTTCATGGATGCAATGATGGAAACACCCTCATTATTTTAATCCCCACCCACTTTGCAGCATGAAAAAGCACTGTGATTTTAAAAATAAAATGGAGAACCATCAGAAGAAATACTTTCAGGGGAACACATTCTCTTACACAGTCTGCCTGTCAGGTCCTTTGCTCTCCAACAGTTTTTGCTACTCATCTGAGTAACCAACACACAATCATATCCTGGGTGACCTTTAGACCCAGGTAACCATCTTCTCCTTGCTCCAATGCCTGTTCATTGCCAAGACTTTTGACAATGAAATATATTGATTAGCTAAGTTTTTAATCATAGTCTTCTCGTAAATGCAAAGGATTGCTACCTTCAGTTAGAGGTGAGCTACCTTCCAGTTAATGCTCAGCATTTTCTTGCCAGGAGGATTTAAATGTTGACTTAAGACTGAGACAGGGGAGCTGAGGCTGCACAGCACCTCGTGGAACCAGACTAACAATATATGGTATTTAGTCATATATTGTAAATGATGATATGGTTATATGAATTCTTCCTCTGAGAGGGTCCCCCTCATCTCAGTGTGATAGAAAGGAGACCGCTGTGTGTCTGTGTTCTCACAGAGTCACAGTGAGGTTGATCATGTATTCCCAGCTGCAGCATGTGCACACACACACACACATGCACACATGGGCAAACACACTGACCAGCACAGAAAGAGGTCAGTGCCTGTTTCAGCACCCACATAAACACCTGCAGCACTCACACTGACCTGAACATCAGAGATGGCCTCATCCTGCTCCTCCTCCCAGGGTGACTGGGGTTGGAGTCAGGATATTTACAGATCCTCACCCTGGGTTCATAAACACACATCTGTGAATTTCTGGAATCCTAATCCTGACTTTAAATTCATCTACTATCTGTGGCCCCTTCCCTGCCCACTGCCGGTAGCACTGGGTGTTTCCCTATACTAAGTAGGTATCTTCCTACTTAGCGCTGATCTAATCTGAAGTTCATGAGCAATTTTCACCCACAGGCTCAGGAAGTGACTCAAACAGAAAATAATTAACATGTATTTAATATGAAGGTATGACAGGCTGTGGTAATCAATCATCCAATTTGCCAGACTTCTGCCTATTTTTCCTTTTTATTTCATTTTTTTTTTCCCACCGACCCAACTTGAGTCCTTCCTTCCCTTAATTTTGTTCCTTCCTCTAAAGGTTTTGCACATTCTTACAATCCCCCTAAAGACACCCCATAGTTTTATAGCATCTTCAAATTGTCCCTGCTGCACGTCCAAGCCCCCTTCTACCTGCATCAAAATAAGCATTGTACTCCTTTGGAAAATAGTCTCCTTTAGTTTGTACGGTGTTCCAGGGAGAGAACTTCAAACTTTCCTTGAATCATCTGGGCAGGTGGAACAAGGGACAATGGTCTAATTGTTCTTATTTGACAACCTTAAGAGTATCTGATTTGGTGTGCTCCATATTCACTGATCAAGTGACTTGGCTGCCTTGGACTTTTATAGTTCCTTGGATGTTTGTTGAGTCTTTGTTTCCAATGTGTATAACTTTTTACACATAACCTAATAAAACCAGGTGGTCTCATCTGTCATCACACAGATACATTTAAATATACAAAATATATAATGTGTTCTTGCAAGGAACAGAAATAAACTTATCAGGAAGAAGACCAATCTGTTTGACAATCTTCATGCATAATTTCCTAGGAACTCTTTGTCTTAAGATGTTGATGTTTCAAAAATCTTGTCCTTGTGAAAGTGCTTGTGATTATAAAAAGATTTTCTGGTAATCATTACTTTTGTCCCTGAACATTTCAAAATCTTCAGAAATAGCAATTACAAAACTCATACATTTTCAGTTCTGAGTTTAATTCATATTACTTTTATTTATCAAGACAATCTCCTATATGAATAAGTTCCTTTTATAGTTACAGTGAACATAAAATGCATCTGTGTATCTAAAATACTTATATCTCCTCTACATCAAAGAATGCAGAATGATAGACTCAAAATGAGTTACTTAAAAATATTACAAAAAAATTACTTTTTTCATGCAATTTCTAAAATTTTCCATGTCAGATGAAGTGCAATAAAAATATAAGACTGTGACTGCACAATTTCAATGTGTAAAGGGTAGAATAATATATGAATTTAGACAATCAAGACAATCAAGACAATATAGCAGCACAAATGACTGCCATATGACAAAAGATTCTTCTCATGACTGCTGTACATCCTCTTGAAGCTCTTTTTCACTTACACAGTAATTACACAATAACAGCAAACTTTGGTGTTATTTTATCTTGCAAGCCCAACAAATCAACTTGTCTTTAAGAGAATTTCAGTTCAAAAATCCTTCAGCACATTTCTCTTTCTGTTTTTGTTTGTTTGTTTTTGTTCTGTTTTGTTTTGTTGTTGTTGTTTTTGTGTTTTTTTGTTTTTTTTTCTTTTTCTTTTTTTTTTATTTTTTCAGGGTTTTCGGATTTAGAGGCCAAAAAAAAAAAAAAAAAAAAACTGCAGTGCAATCCCCAGTGAATGACTGATGTGCTCACATGCATTTAGGTCAATGAAAGCTTTGCAGAATTTATTCTGGCACAAAGAATGTAGACTAAATTTAGCTGAATCATTACTTCATTAGGTGTTCCTTTTTAATCTTACATCACATATAAACAGACACAGGCATTTCAAAAGTGATTTTCTTCTTTTTGTAGACACATCTTTTGAATTTCATGCTTAATATTTTTCTCTGACACAACTGATGTGGCAGTTGGATAAGTACAGTTTTTAGAGGCCTGGGGGAAAAAGCGGTTGTAGCAACAGTCTTCTTAAACATAAAGTATTTCATCTACAAGGTGATATCTAATACTTAACATCTATGTTCATGGCAGAATTTAATGGTAGAATTCAGTTCAAAATTAAAATATCCAGATTTAGTTCTGTATTTATAGGTATCTGCAGATGTGCCACATATCTAAATCCCCATAGAGTCAATGGATATATAATTACTACAATCAGTGCAACTTAGAACTCTCCTAGAAGTTGACCATGAACTAAATACCTAGGTCTTTGTCTCAAGTGCCCACATACAGGTGGTTACTTCTGTATGATATTCTCTGAAATAATCAGGACATCTTTGTGAGATTGGTGAATTTAGTGCCCAGCACTTGTATCCTTTGGGGTCAGGAACTAACAGACAGGATGCCTTAGAATATCTCATATTCCACTAAGCTTTCCTGTGTGGACAGCTGGACAAAACCTCGGAACTCTTTTGACTACAATGGTTATTGTGTCTGTAGACACACAGTGTGTGGAGACATGTATTTAGCTCTCCCATTTTTGAATTGAATCCTTCACTGATTACAGTGTGCAATGCAGAGTACTGTCCCAACAGTACTTTCTATAGGGTTTTCTGGTCATCCTGCATCCATTTATTTTTGGCATCTTGAATTGTATACCAATAATGGAATTCAATATAGGTAGGGCTCACCATCAAATTAGGTTTTGTGAAACTTGATTGCAAAGTTATCTTGATTTTCAGCTGCTGTTTTAGACCCCTGCATCTATAATTTACATTCACAAAATCGTTCTAAGCTACTGTTTAATTCTAGAAGCAGCTGAGTCTTAGTTTTCAACGTCTATAACTTTTTACACATAACCTAATAAAACCAGGTGGTCTCATCTGTCATCACACAAATACATTTAAATATACAAAATACATAATGTATCCTTGCAAGGAACTGAAATAAACTGTTATCAGCACGAGGAGCAGACTCTAGTTTCCAAAATGAAAGCCACATAAACACCTTGCTTCTGATGGTGTGCATTGGCTTCGTGCCTACCTCTTCAAAATTGCAAACATTTTGTATATTTTGGGCCGTAGTTTTTTGGAAAGTATATATATTTGGGAAGCTTATCTTCTGCCGAAATCTGCTGACAGATGTAGCACAGGAAGGTTCTCAGAACGTCCATAGTTAACAGGCTCTACACACATTTGACTGGAATGAATGTGATGTACTTTGTGCAATATATCAGAGGTCCTGCTCCATTCCTACCTACTGGGACTCAACCCTCTATCTCATGTTTCAGAAAGATAACAAACGACTGTTTCGTCTTGCAACAACATAGAAGATGCTTAAAACCTAGGACTTAAGTTGCTAAATGTCTATTGAATCCAGTTGAGAATGTTCCCCATTTTCAGTGCTGGATAGTGGCTCTTTTCTTAGATGACTCTCCCCTAAGAGGCTCTGGGAATTTGTGAGGTTGTGCAGTAGTCACTACTGCACAGCATAAATATATTTTCTTGTACCTGCCCATAGTTTTGTTTTGTAGATAGATAAATTGCATAGCTCATTTTGTTTTAGTGTTCTTGTGTCCCATAAATGAAGCACTGAAGAAGCCATTTAGCACCATATTGCCTCCCCAGAGCAGTGGATGATTCTCTACTGAGCTCTTCACAGTATGTTTCCAGCTATTAACTATATGTTCTTTTGTTATACTTGTAAAATTGATTCATTCCAATATGCCCAACATGCAAAATATTCTGAATATTATTTATATGTCTAGAACTGAAGAATTAAAGACAAATACTTTTTCTTATTTAAATTTTCATGCTAGTTAAGAAAAAACCCTAATGAACTACATATATTTCTTGGCATATCTTGGAAGTGTGCCTGTAGTTTTATATAAGAATATGACTAGGTGGGGTTTTCCTGAGAGTTTTAGTTTTTTGTCTTTTCCAAATGAAACTTGTTTTAATTCTTTACAGATCAATGATTGATATAGCATGAGCTTAGTCTCTAATCCATTTTAGCCTTTTTTTTTTCCCTTTGCAGCCCCAAACATGGTAAAATTATACTAAAAAAAATTATGAACAAGCAATTCCTGTATTCAGAAACAATTTCTCAAGCCAAAATGAAGTTTTTATCTATGGCATAATGTAGAAAAGAGAGAAAGAACTTTAATCACTTAGTGCATTAATGACATATTGATGACCTTTGCAATATACTAATGGTTTCACATTTATTAAACTAAGACTAAATCATCAAAATACTCTCAAACAAATCTGAAGGGGATTAGTGTTACATGCAAAATGTTTCCAATTTCCTTTAATCAGCATGAGAGAAATAGACAAATTACTCCATTCGAGAAAATACATTCAATGACTGGTAAAAATCATCCTAGAAGAGAGCATGTTGATTGATAGGCGAGAGGGAAAACATTGGTTATCTATTTTTTGCAGTCATCACTCCAATAATACTTCCTAATATGCAGAAGGCATGGCTCCTGGCTTGTGAATATATATTGCAAATACAGATGTATTTGTAAGGGGACACAGAGATTGAAATTAATTTTCTTAGAGCTATGAGAGGTGAAACACTCCAAAGATGACAGCTCCTTTAGATCCACCCAGATTTGGTCTGAAGGGCTGGACTGATATCAGAGAAAATGTCAAGTGAGAGCTTGATTCAGTTTCCACTGAAATATGTTTGAACACCTGGTATATATTTGGTCTTAACTACAGCTGGGTTTGGCTTTGCTAAGGAAAAACATATATAGACAAGCCATAAATGAAACTAAAACAACCCCCAAAATGATTAACATTATTAAATAAAGACATAATAGAATAATTTAGGTTTGAAAAGACCTATAAGATCAGTGAATCCAGCTGTTTACCTATCACTGCCAAGTCTACCATAAAACCATGTACCCAGGTGCCACACAGAGCCCCAGAATCATTAAGGTTGGAAAACATCTTTGAGATAATAAAGTCCAGCCATCAATCCAGCATCACCACTGTGTTCAACACTTAACCATGTCCCTAAGTGCCACATTGACACATTTTTTGAACACTTCCAAGCATGGTGACTCAACCACTTCCTTGGGCAGTCTATTCCATTGCTTGACCACTCTTGTGGTGAAAAAATAATGCCTAATATCTAAACTTCTTCTATCTATCTAAAATCTAAACTTCCTCTGGTGCAGCTTGAGGCTATTTCCTCTCATTCTATCACTTGTCACCTGGGATTGGAGACGATGCCCACCTCACTGCAACCTCCTTTCAGGTAGTTGTAGAGAGTGATAAGGTCTCTCCTCAGCCTCCTTTTCTCCTGACTAAAACCCCCAGCTTTCTAAGCTGCTCCTCATCAGAATTGTGCTCTAAACCCTTCACCAGCTCCATTTCCCTTCTCTCAACACTCGCCAGCACTTCAGCGTCTTTACTGTTGTGAGGGGCCCAAAAGTGAGCACAGGATTTGAGGTGAGGCATCAGCCCTGGTCCTGCTGACCACACTGTTTTTGAAACAAGTCAGGATGCCTTTGGCCTTCTTGGCCACCTGGACACATTGTTGGCTCACATTCAGCTGCTCTCAACCAGCATTCCCAGATCCTTTTCTGCTGGGCCACTTTACAGCCACTCTGCCCCAAGCCTGTAACCCTGCAGGGGGCTGTTGTGACCCAAGTGCAGAACCTGGCACTTTGCCTTGTTGAACTTCGTATAACTGGCCCCAGGCCATCAATCCAGCCTGTCCAGGTCCCTCTGCAGAGCCTTTCTACCCTCCAGGAGATCAGCACTCCCATCCTCCCACCTGAGTGTCATCTTAAAACTTAGGGTGCACTCCATCACCTCATCCAGATCATTGATACAGATATTAAACAGGACTGGCCCCCATACTGAACCCTGTGGAACAGCACTAGTCAACAACTGGCTTTAACTCCATTCACTAATTCTCTTTGAACATGGCCATTCAGGCAGTAATTTGCACCCATCCAAGCCATGAACAACCAAGAATATGCTGTGGGAAAAGTGTCAAAGGCTTTACTAGAGTCCAGGTAGACAAAATCTACAGCCTTTCCCTCATCCACTAAGTGGGTTCCTTTGTCATAGAAGATCAAATTGGTCATTTAGGACCTGTTTTATTGGTCTTCTTCTTGATTCTTATCCATACACACTCAACTCTATTCCTCACCATCATTAAGATCTAGATAATGAAAACACTCCATAGCTCTCTCCCACAGTATATCTCTCCTTGCCTATCGCTTCTGAAGAGTTTATAGCCATCTGTTGCAGCACTCTGGCTGTGCACATTAAGACCTAATTTTGCATCTTTATGGAATTTGATTGCCTGAAGATAGGTATTCAGTAAAATTTAACCTCCTAAAGTCGTGAAGGATTTCCTCCAAGACCTCTCTGTCTCACAGGAGTGATGCATACACCCATTAGATGCCTATTTTAAAACAAATCAAATTAACTCCAAGATTAAGACTAATTTAATGTGCCTCGACATTTAAATGTTAGATAACTTCTCTAGCCTGGGTACCTAGACAGTAAATGGTAAAGAAATAGGGAAATCAGGTGGGAGACTCATACACTGTATTTTAGAAGGTAAGAAGTCTTTTCCTTTCTTCAAGGACTATGGAGGGAACTAAACTTCCTAAATGAAACAGAATTTAAATAGCTAAACTTAGGTGAGATCAATCATTCCTTGAGAAATTGATAAATGAGTACTCTAATCTAATCAAAGATATTCTAATGTAATATGTTTTACTGGAATCTGCATATTCCCTGATGGTCTAGTGGTTAGGATTCGGCACTCTCACTGCCGCGGCCCGGGTTCGATTCCCGGTCAGGGAAGCACCTCTTTGTGGACAACCAATGCGTGGGACATAAGGAACATGCAATGGGACACATTATATTGCACCTCTGTCTCATAACTCTAGTCCCTTCTTGCCAAGATTTACACTACGCTGTCTTCTCAGTAATTATTGTGTCAGAACCATCTTGTGGGCGGGGTGTGTGTGTGTGTGGAAGGTGAAGGGATGGGTTGAACTTCACAGAGGTGGGTGGCGTGGTAGCATATCCCTCATGGCAGGACCCCAGAGCTCACATGGGGAAGCCCCTGAGTGGCTGTCAGTCACAAACAGCCCGGGAAAACTATAACACCTCACTCTTCTTGGAACCCCTGACGCAGCTTGGATTGGCAGTGACGGTGAGAACACTGACCTCATCCTGGCCTGGCACCCCAGAGTGGTCCTGCCTGGGGTTTGGCCACAGGGATCAGAGCAGGTAAAACCAAAGGCATGTGTTTACCGAGTCATGCTGCTCAGTGGATGTGTGAGAGCTGGTCTGCCACAGTTTCAGACAGTGGTAGCTGTATGATCTGTCTGCCTCTCTTCTTCTCTCTTCTTGGTCCCTCTGCTTCTCTTTATTTCCTCCTTTCTTGATGCTTTGAGTGGCTTGGAGATGGAGGGATTGGATTTTGACTCAAGTGCTGTAGATTGATTGGATCTTGACTTCAGTATTGTTGATTCGTATGTGCTGGGTTGATGTTGTGGTGGAACATTTTGTCTAGCCTGTGTAGTGCTCTTTTTGAAACTTTGCCAAATTTCTTTATTTTCTCTCCTAAATTAATAAAGACACCTATTTGAAACAAGTCCATGGCTTGTTCTCTTAATACTATCTTGAAGTATTAAAGAACCCTATATAAATACATATATTAAAGCAAAACTCGTAGCTAAGCCCATTAACCCACATTCTCATTAACTACTATCCCCTGTCCTTTAACAGATAGATATTCTCACATTCTGTGGGCTTCCACCACTCCCCCAGATGTTTATAAAACTTGGAAACCATCTGTCAGGATATGTGACCAGCACAGGAGGAGCAGCATGTTCAAGTGTCAGGTGCAAACACCAGGTTGGCTTGGATCCACTTGCCCAGCTCCTTGCAAAGCTCACTCTGCTTCCATGCAGCTTGTTCCTTGCAAAGCTCACTGCATCTATTCAGGCTGTTCCTACTACATTATTTTCTACAACATGGCATTTCTAATAGGCACATTTGGGTTTTTATTGGTTTGTTTATTTTATTGTATTTGAAACCTTTCATGCTTGTTCATTGGAGATAGTCTTTTCAAGATTTTTTCTATGTATTACAGCAACAAAGGGAGGGTCTACGCTATGCACAAAACTTTTGACTTTCCACTGTCACCCCAAATTCCATAGTTTTTCTACTTCTGTGAGCCAATCTAACACTGGTCTCAACAGCAAGAGTAGCACTTAACATTACTGCTCACCTTTTATTGCTGTTTCAAGTCAGTGTACAGCATATTTGGAAAACCTTTGCATACCATTAATGAAATAACAGAGATAACATGTGAGCACTCTGCTGTTCTTTAAAATAATAATTAAAAAAAATCTGTACTTCCCTCTCTGACCCTCCATAGAATATTCTGATGAGTAACAATAAAGCATAAAAGTACGTACAGACTAGGAATTTATTCTTAAACTCCCTATAGGATTCAAAATATGTAGTCTTCTTTCTCTGAAATGTCATACTTTTAATTTTTGTTCCCGTCTTTGGGTTCTTCCACTGTGGACAATAATCTTGCAGGAATTCTTTGGTACTGTCAATAAAGCTCTGCTGTGACAGTAATTACCGTATGACAAGTATTTTACATCAGCAGTTAGACAGTTAGTTTAGTTAGTTAGTTAGACACTGTAGTTCCTACTCTCTCTTCCTTTCAAGCATTGTTTCAGAAATGGTGCAGACAGTCATAATTTGGTCACCTTTAAAAGTTTGTTACTCTTTATAGATAGCAAGTTAATCCAAATTCTGACTAATATTTGTAGTTATCTTTGTAGTGCATAATTCTCTGAGGATAAAAAGATTTTGGATGCAGTGGGAAGATGATCCTGATCTATTCAGAATCTCTTGGAAAAAATACCCATTCTATGCATTAATTATCAGTATAAGCATATTTTCCTATTTCTTTTGATGGTAATGATCATTTGCTTTGCCTTCTATGAATGTTTTGATGTCTCAGTTACATTAATATTAACTTTTTAGACTGTATCTTTTGCTTTATTAATTTGGTGATTCCATTTCCCCTCACCATTATATCTGTGCTTTGTACACTGAGCTTGAGTCCATTTTTTGTCTTCATAATTTTTCACATCTGAATTATGCTTTGCATAAGTCTTATATTCTGCAGGGTTTCAATATTTTTCCTTCTCTTTAATATTTGCCTTTTGAATTAGTAATCTTACACTTTTTTTCTTGTTAATATCATAATTTTATTTTTCTGTCCTAGAGCTTATGCTTTAATTGTGATGTCTGCTAACTTCAGGTAACTACGCATCTTTTGATTGTGAAATCCATCTTCTCCCATGTCAATAAGTTCATTCTTTTCTCCCTTTCCCTTGGATTGTCCATTTAACATCTTGGTGAGCACATTTGTAAGACTCCTTGCTGGAATGGTTATCCAATTTTTATTATATAAATGAGCATTTTATAAAACTGTCATGTGTGAAGAAGCTAATTATTGTATTCTATGGGATCTAATTATTCAAAGCTTATTAATATGCATTAGGTTTGTATGAAATCCGATATGACTAGGCCATTTCTCTAGTACATTCTAACAAACAAGGCATATAAAATGTTTTTTTAAAGCAGCAGTCTATTTCAACCGTGTAAGTTGGTTTCCTCTTTTTAGTGTTTGGATGTGAAATTTGAAGCTATCCATTGCTTTGCCCAAGTTTTCTACACTATGATAATAGTGTAATGTTTGTGTAATAAGAGCTCATAAATAAGAGTTCATAAAGAAACTACAAAACGCTTTATTAAGATCAAATACTAAAGGTAAACCAGCTGCTAAAAATAGCCCTGGAGCTATCCCAAAAAGTGGAAGACTGAAAGAGATCAAGGCCATTATGAAACTATGTAGTTCACTATTTAAGTCAGTCCACCAGCAGTTTGTGAACCTAATAAAATGCATACGGAGTCATATGGTCAAGGTGCACATTTCTTATACCTCACCTGGTACCTGAGCCATTTTGTGGAGCCACAATATTTAAACTCTTCTTATAAGCACCAACTCCACTGTAGCCTACAAGCATATCATATTCTGTGTAGTGCGCTGGGATTCTGCAATTATAATTATTTAGGCTACTGAAATAAAGCAAAACTTAAGTTTCTATTACAGTTACATTACAAATATGTTAGTGCATGAATTTTTTCTAATTAATAGATGTCTTACCATCCTAAACAGTTTACTGAAAGTTGTAACTCAAGTTGAAGCCATTATACTTTTCCCAAGTCCTTATACTGTGATTAGATACCTATCTGTTCGAGGTGTAGCAGTCAGGAAAAGTGTCACAGATGTCACAAGAAATGCAAAGGCACTTAAATCCATGCTGCTTTCAAAAATAAACACTGACTGAAGAACAGGCCAGTGACAAAGGAGCTTTACTGAGTCTTTGCTTACTCTGAGGGGTAAAATGTGGCACGGAAGATCCTTAGCTATGCATTGCACTGGTGTTCTCTGGGAACAATTAGCCATGTTTTCCCTGAAATTTGTGTATTTCTTCAAGTACTCAAGCTCCTACACGTGTATTTGTATCCAAGTGTAAGAAGAACTAGCATATGACAGGTAAGACGACACCATGTTACTAACATAGGACACTCAGGGCAAGCCTTTTAGAGTAAAAAACCCAATAATTGATCAATGTGTATGCCACAGTGGTAACATGCACACTGTTTGACATGTTTACCTAAATCTTAATAGAAAGAAGCATATTAATAAAAGATAAATTCATGCTACCAGAAGTTTCAAATTGCCAGAATAAAAAAAAAGACAAAAATATTGATCAGGTAATGCAGCATTTTATGGGAAATGATTCACATACAGACAGTTTCATAATGGTGTGTCTGATGCTTGTTAGTCATTTGTCTACATTTTTATTGCATGCCATTTAAAAAGTAATGGGAAAATGTTGCAGTTAGTCTTGTTAAAAATCTGCTTTTTATTGTTTGAAAAAACCTGTTTGAGGATTCATAAAAACCTGTCAGACTTCTTATCCACATTAAACATTATTTTTCATTCTTTACTGCTAATTTGAAGGAGAAACAGCGTGCGTATATCTAAAATAATTGAGACAAAACATTAAGTGACTGTAACAGCAAGTGCCTTCATTTCATCATTACTACCTAAACACTAAAATTTCATAACAGTAATATTCATAAAATGGTTCCTTCATGACTGAAATAATTGTAGATTTGCCAAGCTGTGTTGCTAAAATAAGCCAACTTCAATAAAAGAGCTTTTGGCTTGTAGTAGCTCTATCTCCAAATGTGTTGGAATAACTGGGTCTTGGTAAACACTGACCACTGTGTAGTATTTTCCTCCTATGGAATGTCTGACATGGTTTGCCTGTTTTTAAAGTACCTTTTTTTTGACTCCCCTTACATAGAACTGACTTCTTTCAACCAGTTATTGTCTCCCTGTCATCTATTTAATATAATATTAAAAAATAATTTTGCTTTTATCATGTTTTCATAAATCAGTGGATTTCTCATCTCTCTCTTCAACCAAGTGGAAATCCTTTCCATTGTACAAGTTTTTTTTTTGTTTTGTTTTGTTGTTTTTTTTTTTTCCCAAGGGTATAAGTAACTTTAAACTGTCACAATATATATCATTGTCAAGTTTCCTTTTCAGATTTCTTTTTCTTTGCCATCAGTTCTTTATCTCAATATTTTCTGTATGTTTCTGGGTTTGTGTACCTGACTGATATAGAATTCCAACAGATAGCTACGTAGGTTCAGATAAATGGATTTGAATAAACCAAAGTAATTACAAATTCTCAGTACTGTACAGTTCTTAAAGTCAAATAGTAATGTGCTAATAATTGTAAATATTATAATTTCACAACTGTAATATAAAAAAACTCATCTTGATTTTAAAAAATTGAAAACTTAACTAAAATATGTGATAAAGAAAATGTTAGTAATGAAATAATTGTAAATATATGGAAAAATACTTATAAATATATTTTTTGTAAAAGAATTTAAAAAAAAATTGTTGCAGCCTTATATTGCACTGTTATGGTATACATAGTTCCAGTTTCTTCAGGTGGTGCTCACGCTGAATGCAGAAATAAAATACTACAAGACCACATTAAAGAGATTTCAAGTGCACTGTACAGATTTTTCCAAGATGCTATAAATCAAGTAGTCAAACTAGGAATAAAAATTT
>VXAU01002828.1:177186-297659 GCA_013399695.1 Formicarius rufipectus
TTTTTTTTTTTTTTTCCCTGTTGATCCACATAGCATAAAAGTTTTACTGGATCCAGACCTGAACTCCTGTGGAAGTTTATTTCATGCCTGAACCCTACTGCATCTAGAATACATTTGTTCAATGTATATTAATGTTGTTTTGTTATTTCCCTTAGAAAGAGCAGGACATCAAAGCATCTTAGAACTTATGGGTGTCAGCAGAGAAAAGGACCCTGCGAGTGAGACAGGTTATCAGTGTTTTGTGATCTATATTTAGCGTCTGCCAGATACATTTTTCTTGTGAAATCTCATATTAGCTGCTTAATAGTTCTTGTCCCATTAGAATAAAGTGACAAGCACACCACACTTGCACAGGAGTTTGTGCAGTGTCTCAGAGCAGCCTTGTGTGGAGCAGAGGGGAAGGGCAGAGGGGCATATCATAGAAAAATGGTCAACAGGGCAGGAAGCTAAACAGATAACTAGTTCACTAACTGTGATAATGATATCTTAGTGAAGACTTAGATTTCCTTAATAATTTTTATATATAGTTGTGCATCCCATGTAAAATCCTAGCATAGGTTTGTTATATGTACACATAAGACAGCAGCCTTCCCAGAGCTGTACTTAAATCCATCTACAGATGCACCTGTGTAGTTAATATTCTTTATTAGAATGGGAGAAACAAAGAGATCTCTGTTCTATGAAAAAAAAAAAAGAAAAGAAATAAAGGAATTTCTTCTCTTTTGGGTAGTCCTTCACAATACTGAAAGCAGTACCATATTTTTATTTCAAGTAAGTGCTTGTTCTCTTTAGTTCCTACTCTAATACTTGTGTTATCTGGTTACTAATGTTGTCAATCACTTTCTATTTCATTTTTTAATTATTATTTTTTAAAATCTATGCCTCCCATTTATCCACCTTGCAAAGGTCTGTAGTCCTGGTCTGCATTTTAATGAAGTGATCTACGGACATATGAAAGTTTGCTGAATGCATTCAGCAGTAATGAAAAGGCTTTAATAGTACACTAAAGCAGCACAGGTATCTAAATTCTATGGAATTTAGTATTTTTGAGTCATATAACATTAGACTAGACCTAAGCCTGTTGTGATCATAGCAGTCAAGTTACTTTTTCCTGCTATTATGAGATAGCTCAGAGGGTTACTTAGCTTTGCTACAGCACATAAATGAGATATTTTTCTTAATTTGTCTGTCAAGGGGCAAATGTATGGTCATGACATGAATTAGAAAAGGTAAAGATTGCATTTCAGTTTTGAGTGAAATTGTATAGCAAGCTCAAAAACTAATTCCATGTATGGAAAATATCAGTATAATGGTTTAAAGATGTAAAGTTTGAGGGTTTCTTCCTCCCCTCTACATTCAGTGTGTTATATTATACATGATCAGCCAGAACAAGACAGCTACCATTGCCAAACACCTGCTGTGTACCATTATCTAGAATTTCATCAAGCATCATTCAATCATTAATTTTGTAATGTTCTGATTGTGTTTCTTAAGTACTGGATACCAAATACGGACCTAAGTTATGATGGCAAAACTGGATGACACTTAATCTGCAGATCACTGGTCTCCTAATTAGGGTTTGAGAGCATGGGTTTTGACTTTTTTTTTATTGTCCATTAGCTGTAAGGGATCCTGAAACAGGGACAGAAGCAGAAGACCTTACATAAAAAAAAAAAGTTTCAGTCAGTGGTCTCCAACTTTTCCTAGCTTTCTAGCAACAGTGCTTGGGAATAAATATGCTGCCAGCTACATCTGACCTCGCTCTGCATAAAGGCATTTCAGCTTTACCAGCAACAGCTTCCATCAGCCTCTGGTGTTGTTGGAGGAGTTTGAAGAGAATATATTGGCAATAAACTGTATTTAGAACCATTGAAAAATGTGAATTTGTCTTGTACTCATCTAACATTATGCCTTTTGCAAACATGAATGTAAAATCCCTGTCCTGTTATACACTAACCAAAATGCACTAAGACAATTTTTTTTTTTCTCCAAAAATCAAGTTAATGATGAGCAAATTCAAATATTCTTTGGGTGTAGCACGGGAGAGAGGAAGGTGAAAGTATTCAAAGGAAAACTCAATCAGGTATCATTAAAGTAAACTGTTTATGCCTTATTGCTATGTAGTTTGCCTCCTTCAAATATTTTATAGTATATGCACATTTCCCCACAGATTTTTGGTTAGTTTGCAGTCAGTGAGGACTTTCTTAGCAGCACTTATTGTTGATGCAAAAAATTACCACAATGTGTATTTTTTCTTGTTGAGCTTCAGTTTACAGCTTCAATGCAACTGTATCTCTGAGCAGTGCTTAAAGGCTTTCAGAGATGCTTAAGTTGGTTGTACCTGACCACATGTATATGTATTCTCCTGAAAGAGAAAATATGTTGAACTGGGGTCATGTAATAAACTGCAAAATTGCTGTTGAATTAATAAGTAATATTGACCATGCTTTAAATACAGTCAGTGATTCCCCTGCTAAATAAACCATACATATCCTGAAATTTATGCAAGGTACCAGATTTAAAGCTAAACATTTTTGTTATTTTTATACTCTGCAGAAAAATGTGTTGTTGTACATGGCAGACTGTGACTATAGAAGACTTTAAATTAGGCCAAACCTCATTACATGTTTACATTTCAGCTGGACAACCAAGCTAACTCCTCTCTGTGCTTTGGAAAACATCATGGGACATGTAGGATTTAGAGTAGCCAAGATATTAATTAAGGTCTTCCAGATTATCTGATGTCCTTCTGCTACAGTAGCACAACTTCTGGCATGACAGTACATTTCATTTAACACTGGTAATTAGCAAACACTGTCTCAGGGGAAACAACAGCATCTATTGAAAGAATACTATGAAAACAGTTCATTAGTGGAAGAAACCCAACACTATTCACAGTCAGAGAAGTTAGTCTGAAAGGCAAAAGGCAGCATAGTGAACCCCCTGGGTGTATATCAAATTATTTGATCAATACCTTTTAAAGTTTTGTTTAATATCTGACAGCCATGTGGCTAATGAAAATATGTGCAATACCTATTACATTCAAACAATTACTTTTATTCTCAGATCATTCATAAAGAACAATTAGTTGTCCAGAAGACAGGTCAGTGTTTCATAACAGCCCCTTATTCTACTTAGAATTGTGTAATTAATAGTTTATCTGTATATTTATTGTTTTCACCCACATTCATAAAAAGAATTTCATGTGTTTATACCACAGTGTATCAGAAGTTTAGGTGTTAATTCTTTACCTTAGTCAATGTGTAAGCATACAAATCACCATGCAACCCTGTTTTCAAATTTGGGTGTGCAAAACCATCTAATTGAATCAAAAATCTTTGCCTCTCCCACATTTTAATAACTGTCAGCAGTTCCATTTCATCAGCAGACTATGAACATTCTTTATCAGATTTAAGGTCTTAGAAAACTATATCTGCATCTCAAAAGGACTGTAAAGATAAGAAAACATAGTTCGCAAGGACAAAGATTCCAGGAAGAGTCTTTTCTTTCATATGTTTCTTTTTTCTATTTTGCAGTTTTTAATACTCAGTAAATTGCTTTTTTTTTCTGATGATAGCACATGAATATCAGCATGTCAACATCAGAATAGGAAAATAAGAAATCAAATGATCTTCTTGACTTTGATATGAGTTATAATAATCAAGAAAAACACAAAGTTATGAGAAAATAGAAACTTTCTTCTTTTTGATGTTTCTGCCTTCCTACTCAGTGGTCAAGAGCAAGCCTGAAGGATTTCTGATTTAGTTTATACCTAAAGATCTATACCTAAAAATGTATGGGGTCACTTGAATTTTTTTGACCATCAGCACATGTAATCTGTAGAACAAACATCCAGATGCCTCTCCAGAGTCCTCATGGCTTCTGCTATTTTTCCTCTAAGTATCTGGGGACAGAGATGGGCATTACATCTAAGGGAATGATCCCTCCTCCAAGCAGCTTGTCAGATAGATTTTTCTGTAGAAAATCAACTGGAACATTGTCACTAGGAAATATAGGCTGAAGCAGGAAAATTTAATTACCTTTAGCAAAACATGCTCTGCTATTGCTGATGTTTTTGAAACTTCAGTTTTGTAAAAGAAGGAAAAGTTTTTTTGACACAAGCAGATTAGTGTATGTGTATGCAGACATCGGAAGTTGCATTTCTACATTACAGAAAAATGCAACTGGTTAGAACAGAAAGACTAATTCATTTAGGAAGTTTTGGACTTTTCCTAGAAATGCTTTTAGTTTTGTAAAACAAGGTCACTTGCAAGGTTATGTTGAACCTCTAACAGTGTGTTAAGAAGCAGTAAGTAAATAAATAAGCTGATCTGAAATAGAATTGTAGAATAGTTTGGGTGGGAATGACCTCTAGAGATAGTCTAGTCCAGCTCCCCAATAAAAGGCATTAGCATTCAGTATCCTAATTAATCAAATAAATCTAGACTGGGAAGCTTTGAATAAATAAATGAACAAAGTAGGTATCCACTTTGCCAGGCTGTGTTATGCAAGGCACTCTCAATTAACAGTCGTCTGCCAGTTTTGTCTGTTGCCTTGTATTGTACTTGTTTAAATGTAGGTATCTTATGTTTCACATTCAGTTCTGATAAGCCTGAGACTCCCATGGAAAATTTTCACTATTTGATCAGAGAAGTACATAACAATGTAGCATGTTTATTGAATTCTGTTCTTTCTGAATCCAACTTCATAAAATGTACTATGCAGTTATTCATAGCCTACTTCATTCTTAATCATCAGTCATTTTATTGCCTGATGTGAAATTGCACTTCCAAATCCTATGACTTGTCTTATCAGTTATAGATGTGTAAAAATAATGTGATCAGTTGACTTGGCTTTAACAAGACTAAGTAATTCTTTTACTGCATTGATCATAACCCCAGCTACTTCTGCCACCTTATTACTAAAGATGAATAATAGACCTTCCTTGTGTTGGTATCTTTGTTGAGATAATAAATTGTGCTTTTCCCAATCTGACAACAACCACGAGAGGGTTATTACATTCCTGTCAGGTTGACAATTCAGCTTACTTAGTCACAGGTCACTTTTTTGTTTTTAATACAAATGTCAAAACATTACACATTTTCAAAATACAAAACCTTCACTGAAGGAGAAAAAAAAATCTGTTTTATTTAGGCATTAAATCCCAACAGACAGATCTAGTTGTTGTTCTCATCTGGTATAAAGGTCTTTCTTTGTATTTTAAGATGTTAAAAGTTTGCAGAATATGTAATATTCTGTTTTAATAGTTACAAGTTGATAATCAACCTATTGTCTTCAGTTGTCTAAAAACCAGGCTTCTAGAATATCAGAAAAGCCTTCTCACAGATTCCCATTTTGTGTTTGAATACATTCTTCATTCTGTATATATATCAAAGATAATTAAAACCAGAAGGATTTTTTATGCAGGCTTTAGTAGGCCTTGGATGTGTCAGAGATACTACTCTTTGGATAAAATAAGTTGCCATCTGATTTTTCCTCACTGACTACAGAGAGCTTAAGTAACTAGTGCAGAGTTATTAAGTTTAACCATTAGACACACTAATTAGGACAGACAGTTCCATTTGCTCCTGGATGCCTTCTTATTCTGCTGTTAACCACTTGGTGTTGTTTATATAAAGTTAATTAAAAGTGTAGGACTTTGGGAAATTTTAAACATCTTGTTCTGAATCCAGGCATGTAAGGCAAAGTTTAGATAAGGTTAGGGATTGTATTCTACGTGTTTGCCCATTTTTTTCTTCATTAGATTGTATTGGGCTTGGTTGGGGTGGAGTTAATTTTCCTAGTACATAAATCTGTTACCCAGTGGACCAATGTATATCATGTGTGCCACAGAAGTAGGTGTCTCAAGTAAGACTTAGTGAAAAAGGTCAAGGCAAAGGCTCTCCCCTCATCCATTCAGGTAGTTTTTTCATCATCGAAGGCAATCAGCTTGGTTTACCTTTAATGAATCTACTTCTGATCCCCTTCCTTTCTTCCATGTGCTTAGAGAAGACCACCATCTCCTTTGTGGGGATTGAGATGAGAATGACTGGCCTATAGTTCCCTTGTTCTCTTTCTCATCCTTTTTGAAGACTGGGATGCCATTTACTTTCTCATATTCCTCAGGCACCTCTCTGGATCACCACAACCTCTCAAAGATGATTGTAAACTGCCTTGCTATGCTGTCTGACAGCTCTCAGCACTTGTGGACTCAGCACCCTGTCAAGGCCCATGGACTTGCGAATGTCAGATTTGCCTGAGTGTTCTCTAATCAAATCCTCCTTGACCAAGAGAAAGTCTTTTTTTCAACATTCCTTTATCCTGGTCTCCTGGGTCAGAGATTCCTGAGGCTGGTCTTGTCAATGAAAACTGATGCAAAGAAGTTGTTCCGTAACTCTGTCTTCTCTGCCTCCTCTGTTACCAGAGTCTCTCCTGAGCAATGGGTTCAGCTTTTTTAGTTTTGTGAGTTTTGTAGGATTTTTGTTGTTTGTTCGTTTTTGTTTGGTTTTTTTTTTTTGTTTTTGTTTTGTTTTGTTTTTTGTTGTTGTTGGTGGTTGGGTTGGGTTGGGGTTTTTTTCCGAGTTTTTGTTTTGTTATTGATGTATTTTCTTCTGTCTTCTTGTCCTTGACATTGCTGGCCAGATTTAATACCAGATGGTCTTTGTCTTTCCTTGTCTTTATATTCATTCCAAGTGTCCTGTCTGTGCTTCAATCTCCTGTATATTTCCTGCTCATACTTCAGTGATGACAGGAGTTCTTTATTAATCTATGGAAATAGTATATTTGATTGTTTATAAAATCTTCGGTAACAGTTACTGGACATAAAAAAGGGGTTCTTTGATGTCAATTTTGTGAAATCACGGAAATGAATGTGTTGATATTGATGCTTTGAGAATCAGCTTGTACACTGTGAAACAGATCACAAATAGTGATAACATCATGTTGAAGTAATTTTTGGATTTATTAATGTATTGTATTGCATTTTGTTTCATAGTCATTGTCATCTATAATAGTCCAAAACCCTAAGTACATACATTTAAGAGGAGAGATTAATAGTTGTCAGTCTTGTACTTGACAGGCTTTTGTACAGGGTTTGGATAGGATAACGCCCATTTTCTTCATAGCAGCTCCTGTGGTGCTGTGTTTTAGAGTTTTGACCAGACCAGTACTGATAACACAGTAACATTCTAGCCTTTGCTCAACTGTGTTTACACAGCATCGAGTCCTTCTTTGTTTCTCACTCTGTCCCACTGTGATTAGATGAGGGGGTGCACAATAGCCTAGATGGATGGTCTGAACTAACCAAAAAGATATTCCACACTACGTAATGTCCTGATGAGAAATAAGAAGGAAAAGAGAGGGTTTTAGGAGGATTAGACATCTTTTGTTCAGGAACTGTCTGTGCAATGGTCTACCCACAAGAGATGGTGACTGATTGTTATTTTGTCACTTGTTTTGGTTTTTTCTCTCTTATCTCACTTATCCTTCAGTTACTAAACAATTTTTCTTTTAGATTTTTTTCCTCTTCACCTCCCAAGTTTTCATGCATGTGTTCTTTCTTTTCTCTTCCCCTATTGGGCTGATGGAGGGGAGTGAGCAAGCAGCTCAGTTAACCACCAGGGTTAACCCTAACAACTATGTATGATCATTACCCAGAAATAAACACACTCTCAAACCATCACTACTACCAATAAAAAGATTGCTAACTATAGCAATCATTTGGAAAGACACATGGTTTCAAATAACTGTAAACATTATTTTAATTTTCACTAATTGGAGATCTGACCTCTCTATATACTTATTCATTTGTTCAATGTCATATTGATGGTTTTTAAATGTTGCATAAGCTGAACTGTATTCCTGTGCTATTTGCAATAATAGTGCCCTGAAAGTTAACAGGAATCTTATTAAAGAGGCAATAAGATGCAATTTTATTTTCTGAATGCAATGTAGACTGATTAATGCACATTTTATATTTATATATATGTGAATCATGCTTCCATGAAGAGATCTCTTGCTGTTAAAAAAACATTTAGTTTCAGTAAGATTCTCATGCCTTGAATATATTTGACATGCTTTCTATCTGCTTGTTCTTATCTAGCCCTTTGAGGGATTAGTTTTTGATTAAATTGGTCCCTCTTGTTAAAACTGGAGATCATATGGAGAAAACCAGGAGATTAAGAAATAACTGGCTAATTTTACAAAATAGTGATGAAACAAAAGGTAATTAATCAATTATGTGGGAAAATGTGAAACTGTGGATTTAATCTTCCAGCTATACATAGGTCTTTCCAATACTGGATACATCCTCTCCAGCTGTCCTGACAGGGTCATGACAATGGCTTTGTTGTTCTTGGTTTAGGGCAGAGCACTGAACACATTTTACACTCGCGGGGGCAATGACAAAAACCAAAACATTGTGAATGGAGGTGAAAAGAAAGGGCAGTATTTCAGACTCAACCAACTACATATTTACCAAAGTTATATCATTTTACACTTTATTTAAATCCTGGTTTGTGTTGGGAATACCTACCTCCCTCTCTGAGAAAACTTGTAGTTAATAGTTTCCACATATTGCTTGCCTATCAACAGGAAAGTAAAGAATTTCACTTTTTTCTCCAAAACCTCTTGGAGACACAACATGGACAAAAGATTGAATTTGGTGGGATCTGACAGTAATCATGGTAGTTCAAGGTTTGAGTCAATTAATCTGTCTGCTAAAAGTTTCCTTTACAGTCAAGGAAGCGGGGGAGGGGTGGGGTGGGGTGGGAGGAAACAACAGGAAACTCCTCCTATACTGAGAAAATCTGTCTGACACGTAAGATGAACAGCCCTCCAGCAATGCCTCGTTACCTCCACTTGTAATGGAAAGATCTATTGTGACTTGCTTAAACAGGATGCTAACCTCTAGACACGTATCTTTCAGTGAGAGGAAGATCTTGAGAGCTTCTGCCTCTCTTAGGAAGCTGAGTGGTTGATTAAGATTCTAATTTTACTTGAAGTTCTGCTTCTTGGGTCTTGGAGTTTCTACAGATAAAACATTTCTGGAAAAAAAAAGTTTTCAGTACTGCATTAATTAATAAACTTATTAGCATGCATGAATAATTAACTTCAAGCTGCTTTTCTTATCTAAGAACTGCCTATGACTTATCTTGTGGACTTAAAAACTAAACAAACAATATACACCTTATAGATATGCAAAAACACTATCAACATTAGTACCAACAGCAATCACATCACCTCAGGCAGCTGATTCTAAATCCACAGTATTTTGCCATCAGTTCCAAGGGAACCCTTCAAACTCTTCCTGACAGTAGATACTGGGGCTTTTTTGGCTGGATATAGAATACACTGTGAGAACTTACATGGAATGTTATACCTGCTGTTTGGAGCATGAGACCAGCTGAAGAGACACTGCTTACACCATAGCTCCCTGTGCAGCTTTGTACCTTTTGATAAAATGAAGAGCAAGATCATTTTTACTGCCTCCATGATTTGTATGTATTGACAAATTACAGTTCCTGTGATGACATAATATTTTATGAGAAGAGACTGACAAGCAACCTTAATCTTTCCCTAAAATTACATGTAATTCAGCATGCATCAGAACTGCAGAATGTCAACTCTGTCCCAAACACTGAAAAAGATTCTCTTTTTATGGCAATAGTGTATAATTAGAAGTGTCCATGTGCCAAAGAAAGAATTTTTACCATCAGCTTGTTTTGTCAAAGGCCAATTGGCAAATGTGAACGAACAGAGTAGAGGAGATAAGAGTAGAATATTTCAGCTGTAAGTGGTTTACAACAATCATCCAACCCAACTGCCTGATGACTCCAGGGGTGACCAAAAATCAAAAACACATTCTTAATGGCATTAGCAAATGCCAGTTAAACAAGCTTGGGGCACCCATTATTCCTCTAGGAAGCCTGTTCCAGTGTTTGAACACCCCTTCAGTAAAGGGTTTCCTAAGTCCAGTCTAAACAGCCCCTGGTTCAAGACTGGACCATTTCCATAGGTCCTGTCACTGGCTACCATGGAGGAAAGTTCAGAATCTCCCTCTCCACTTGTCATCCCCGGGAAGCAACAGGAGCAATGAGGTCACCCCTAAGTTTCCTTTTCTCCAGACCAGAAAAACCCAGAGTTCTTTGCTGCTCCTCACAGGACATTCCTTCCAGGCCTTCCAGGCCTTTCACTGGCTTTGTTGCCCCCTCTGGATGTCTTCAAGAACATTATTCTTTAAGTTATGAGGCCCAGAACTGCACAGAGTGCTTGAGGTGAGGCCACACCAATACTAAATACAGAAGGATAATCACCTCTTTTTACCATCTGGTTATGCTGTTGATGCACCTCAGAATACAGTTGCAGACCTCCCCAGACTGCCAAGGCCTTCGGAAGATGATTGAGAGGGATTCTGCTGTAACTTTGGCTAGCTACTTCAGTATTCTGGGATGAATCCAATCTGGCTTTTAATTCATGCAACTGGTCTCTTACAATTTCAGTGTGCACAAATGAAAAATCACTGTTCCTGTAGTTGTGGTCCTTGGAGGACGGAGGAGCCCACAGTTTATCCATATTATTAAAGACTGATTAAAAAAAAAATTTATATAGAATGTTTTAAGGACAGCCTGAAAATCTTAACTAGCTGTGTGTGCAGAGATCAGCAGGGAGGGGCAACAGGGAAATTAAAGACCAATAAAAGATGGTCAGCTTCCCTACTATTTGTAACGTGCTTATTTGTCTATTGGTTCTAAGAAAGTATTTATTATAAAGTATTTATAAACTAAATCTTAAACTATAAACATTTGTTTTAAATATTGAACTCCTCTGCGCCTCTTTGGGAAACCAGTGACTATCTTGCAAGGTGTTCAGAAAAGATAAAAATCCTTGAAAAGAATTACATCTCAGAAGTAGAATTAGTGCATATTTTTCCAATTATACATAGAACTTTTGTGTTGTATTATAGCTGCAAAGGAGACAATACTCTAGCACTCACATTTATGCCAAATTAAAGCAGTGATTATGGATTACCTCGGCATTACTCTTGCATTACATCCTGTAGCATATATTGCTGTGTTAATACAGAAAAAAAAAAATAATTGTTGGACTTAAACATTTTACAAAACTTATAATCCCAAAATGAAAATGCTGTTTGCCTAACACTAATGTTTCTTGTTCTGCCTGAAAAGCTGCATTTTTAGTAGTTTTCTTCACTGAAAAAGCAACTTCATTTAATTTGCTTCCATTAATCTGTTGCTGATAGGGATTAATTTTAGATTGATTATTTCCTCATACTCAAGTGCAAGTTATCACAGGAACGAGCCTCCACAGCAAGTAAAGAACATTTTAAATTGTAATTTTTTATTTAAAAAAAGAACTCTTAATCGGTTATACTAAGTTTGGGAAGTTTTGTGGTTCCAATAGAAACAATATGGAGAAATTTACATCAATTCATGGCTTTGAAGGTGATAGACATCTTTGTTGGGGAATGCTGCCAATCCTGCTGTATTCGAAGCAGCATGGCAGGCCTGGTTGAATGATTATTTTTTTCCTTCAACTAATACCATGCAAGTGCTGCTCTAAGTGCAGGCATTCAAGTATTTGGAGAAGTTATGTATTAGATATCTGAAAATATAAGAGAAAGCAAAAAAAAAAAAAAAAAAAAAGTAAGGAAAAATATCCTTTAGAAAATTTGCTGACACCTCTTTTTTTTTTTGGTTTTTTTTTTGTAGAAAATTTTGACTGCAACAATATAAGACATTTCCAGAGGAAATACCTGGTGTGCAGGAGAAGGGAGAAGCCATTGATGTCAGCTCACAATTCTGTTTAGATATGCTTATGTCCTTCTAACAGTCACCATTTAGTAATTATTAGTTTTATGTTTTGGCAACAATCTTGCTTTTCTGCCAAGGAACTCCAGACTCTGAATAAGCTGATTGCAATATGCTGTCCTACACTGGGAGGTTGTTGGAGACCCTATGGAACTCATCACCTAAAATTAATTTTTGAAATTCAGATGTGGTGCCCTGGGAAAGTGAGCTACAAATCTTCTGGGCAAAGCAGACTACACCATTAGTATCAGCTGGCACAGCAGAAGGTCCCACATCATTTTGGAATAGACACTCCTCTTTTGTGTAGCTGGAGTATCTGTGCAACCTCAGTCTCTGTAACAGATTGAGGAACACAACGTGGCTCCAAGTCTCCTTTAGGATGTGTCCTTTGGCTTGCTAGACATGATCAACCAGCCTCCTCAGGAATTATGGCATTCATTCAACCTATTTCAATAGCAGGAGTTTTGATCTGCTGGTCTGTGTCTCTGTTGAAGCTATTGGACAAGTAACCACTTTCCAAGTAGCTTGGCGTGACTTCAAATATTAGTAAATTTTATTCAACTGCCTTCTGGGTCTAAAAAATGTTGACAATTCTCAAGGCAACTATATGAAACTTACATGCAACCCTTTCACAGCCCAGATACTGGACTTTCTTTTACTTCTTATAGATAGAAGACTTGCTATAGTTAGACCTATTTTTTTCTCTAGTTTTATGCATGTTTACAGTGTGTATGAAAGGGAATACATCTTTTCCATTCTCACACCTTTTGTAAGTGGTAAAAATAGGGTCTCAGAAAAAAAAAATAGAGCTAGTGCAAACTGATACGTACAAGGGTTGTGAAACATTACTGGGTTTGGAGTTTTTTTGGGGTTTCCCTCTGTTTTCTTATTCCTCCAGGGCTGACACTGCAACAAGCAATGGGTGAGCAGATAGTCATATCAGTGTTTCATCTGTGCACTGCAGGAAACTGTAGGAAAAACACAAGAGCATGCCTCCCCTTTGCTGTCAGATTTCTGATTGTCCAAGGCAAAAACCTCCAAACACTCCTTTCAATAACACAGAGGGAACAAAAATGCAGCGTGACCTACAAATTCCTTACCTCTCCTGTCAGATTTGCTCAAATGTTTTCAGCAAGGGGGCTCCCAGTAACTGGGTTAAGGGTAGGTTTAATTGTTTGTTAGAAGAAAATGTGACAAGGAGTGTATTTTTAAAATGAGACTTACATGGATCATACTTTCTTGAGACCTTGACTAAAAATTACAGTTTTGGTGGTTAATCTAAACTTGTCCTTAGCCTTCCAAAGGATGCACAATATCAACCTGTTTAATTATTTGGTTCACTTAGTAGGGACCCATAGACCTGTTTATTTCCAATAGAATGAAATGTTTTAAATTTAAAATTCCTCCTCAGCAAAGTTGCTCATTTTTGTGTAGTGTTTAGTTTTGCAGGATTTGTCAGAGTGACTTAAGACACTGGAAGTCCTGTCCAAGCAACCTGAAAGAATTGATTTAGATTATAATAATTCTCTTCATAAAATATTGATGCACAAACTCTCAAGGCAATTAGAAACTCAGTTTAGTCAATCTAATGTTTAATTCTTTCTCATGTTTTGTTAAAAAGCAAGAGCCAGAAGTAAGCAGAGGGAAACTGCATCAGTTTTTACTATTCCACAGGCACACAGTCTACTCAGTGTAGCAGAAATGACTTACCCACTCTGAAATGTTTAGTGCCAAGCCTTATGTGATGTGAGTCTCTCAGGTACCTCAACTAGAGAACAAGCAGACTTAGTACTTATTCTGTTTTTGATTGGTGATTTCTGGGTAGTTCGTAACACTCATGAGTTTACAGAAAATTACAGGTGTCACCTCCAGTTGCCTTCCACAGTTCTCTAATATTTAGGTAAGCTTTTGTTGTGTGCCTGGTCAAATAGTCCTCCTGAGAGAACTTTTAATGACTTTTTATTGTTGGCTGGGAGATATGCTCATCTTTGACAGCTTTTCTTTACTTGCTTAAGTTAAACTTTCTAGGCTGATGAGGAAATTTTATCATTATGAGACTTCAAAGACTTCTCCAAAGCCTGTCTCCATTTATGCTTCCTGTTACACAGCCTGGCTTCACAAATAATCTCTATTTCCCCTTCCAGTATTGCCTTTCAAGTCTCAAATCTCTTGCAGGTGTGGCAGAACATGAGATTTTTTTAAACTCTGCTTGGCCAAGGAAAAATTCATAAACCTCTTCAGAGTATTCTCCTATAAATATCACAATATAGTTTTTATCATTACTAGAGCATTCATTTAAAATGTGGTTACATGTAGAATTAGTTTGACAAAACATCCACCAAAATATGTACAAATGGGTGGTGTTTATAATTCCTTTTCAATTACATAAACTGCCAATCATTGCAACTATATTATTATTAGAGCCTATACAGTCATATTAGTTCCTAATTAATTCCTACTATGGGCTAAATCTTATTTATTTTGCAAAGAAAAAAACCCCACTGTCACCTTTATGCCTCAGAGCCATCTTTACTCAGTTCTTGCTTTAAAAATCAACAGAACATGATCAAAATGAAAATAAATAAATAGTTTCATCTCACCAAGTCTAAGCCACATAATTTGGGAGATGAACATTTCTAAGGAAAGATTAAATAGGTAACTAAAACAAATGCCATGGATCGTGTTCCAGTTACATGTGTTTCTCCATAGCAGAGGATTGATTACGCTAGAAAAAGAGTTTTTAAACAGACTTTTTATGTGACAAGAGTCCTTCACAGCTACTCTAAAAATCTCAGGTATGTGTAAGCTTTTTTCTGATAACAGGAAATCCAGAGCCAGTTTCCTTTCTTCTATGGTAAAATGCTACTAGTTTTATATGTTGTAGTACATAAATCGAGCTCACACGTAATTGTGTCAAAACTATCAAGTTTTGTTCTTTTTTAACATGAAAATGGTACAAAGGTGCATGTTGAAAGGAATTTAGAATTTCACACGAGTATGTTTTGCTGATACTGTCTTGAAGGAAATGATAACAAAAATATTTTCTTAAATTTGGATACTAGTTACTAACAATTACTTGCAATAAAACAGGGTGCTTATATGTTAAAATCAAGAACCTGAATATGAAAATACAGGGAAGAGAAAGTATTAGAGTTAGAACCTATTGGTGCTAACACACAACCCTAACTAAACCATGAAGACAGATGAAGAAATGTATGTCATATCTAACTAATAAGAACAGACATATAAGAATACTATTTTCATTAGTATCTTCAAAAATGTCTTTTAACGATTATACCTTCCTGCAATTTGTATATAACATGTCAGTCTGACAGCTTGCTGATATTTTGATTTACTGATGCCACATTTTATCACTAAAAGCTTTTTCCTTATTGACTGAGCAAAGTCATCTAAGACAAAACATAATCATACCCGGAGCAGTAGAGGTCTTCCTTTTGGTGTGTGTTGCATTTATTTAATCATGTCATTACTCTATGTTTTAATAGCACTTGGAAAGCACAGGACAGCCATTGGAGTTTTGCCAGCCTTTCAGTTCCTTCATGTTACCAATATCTCATCAATCTAAAGGCTCACATCACTTTTGACTGTTTTATACCTCTGTATCAAATGTTTTTGATATCTTGATTTACACCATGTGTAAAACTGATGTTTGCAGAAATATATTAAACTTAATAATGATATCTCATTCAGTCTCTGTGTTAGATTTTGTGTTAGGAATATTTAAATAATGGTAAGATCTTAGGAATGGCAAGAGAACTAAATGAATGTAGAAAAAAAAAAAGAAAAAAAGCTCTGAAAACTATATTTTTATTGAAGAAATAATGTTATAAATTAGGTATACTCCTAAAGAAATTTTCAACTTTTTGTCAGTTTGAAAAACATGAAATTATTTCAAAGTTTGCTAAAAATTTCCTTTCCTTTCCTTTCCTTTCCTTTCCTTTCCTTTCCTTTCCTTTCCTTTCCTTTCCTTTCCTTTCCTTTCCTTTCCTCTCCTTTCCTTCCCTTTCCTTTCCTCTCCTTCTTTTCTTTTTAAACTTTTTTATCCTTTGTTTAGGAGAAAAATCAGGTAAGAAAAAAGGCATCAAAGTGGAATTAGGAAAACAGGGATCCAGGAAGGGTTCTCCCAAACCACAAAAAAATTCCATTTGCTATTTTTGTTTTCGTTTTAAAGCTGAAGTATGAAAATTAAAATGTGAGCAACGTTTTCAAAATTACTTTTGAAGTAGTGAATTTTACAGAGAGAAACAGAAGGGGCAGAAAGGCTCTGCAGAGAGAACTTGACAAATAAGAGAGGTGGGCAATCACAAATCATATGAAGTTTGACAAGGGGAAGTTCTGGATCTGCCCCTGGGATGGGACAACCCTAGCTGTGTGTGCAGTCTGGGGAATGGGAGGCTGGAGAGCAGCACTACAGAAAAGGACCTGGGTGTCCTGGTCCTGGTTGATAACAAGTTGAGTATGAGTCAGCAGTGCCCTGACAGCCAGGGGGGCAATCAACCCTGTCGTGGGGGGCATCAGGCACAACATCGCCAGCAGACAAGGGAGGGGACTGTCCCACTCTGCTCTGCAATGAGGTTGCCTCACCTTGAATATTGTGTGCAGTTTTGGGTGCCACAATGTAAGGAAGATTTTAGGTTATTGGAGACCATCCAAAGGAGGGCCGTGAGGATGGTGAAAGGTCTAGAAAGGAAGCCATTTGTGATGTGGCTGAGGTCACTTGATCTGTTCACCCTGGAGAAGAGGAGTCTGAGGGGAGACCTTATTGCAGTCTACAACTTCCTCATGGAAGGGCAAGAGCAGGGTCAGGCACTGATCTCTTCTCTGCGGTGATAAATGATAGGACTGAAGGGAATGACATGAAGTTGTGTCATGAGGTTTAGGTTGGATGTCAGGAGAAGGTTCTTTCCCCAGAGGGTCGTTGGACACTGGAAGAGGTTCCCTTGGCCAGCAGTCACAGCACCAAGTCTGACAGAGTACAAGAAGTATTTGAACAATGATCTCAGGTACATGGTGTGACTCTTGTGCATGGTCCTGTGCAGGGCCAGGAGCTGAACTTTGATGATCCTTGTGGGTCCCTTCTAACTCAGAATATTCTGTGGTTCTGTGATTCTATGGGATTCTAGCACTGAATTGTTATATCGTCTATTAACTTTGGTTTTCCTCCTTGAAAGATCTTATTGGCACAAAATTCTTTCTACTACAGGCTTAAACTTATTCATCTGAAAAAAACCCCAACATGGTTTCTGAAGAAAATTTAGAAAAAAGTATTATCAGTCTTATGACTCTATTCATGTTTCCTTGCAATATCTTTTTAAGGACAAGTTTTAGCAACTGATATGTTTTCCTAGAATATATAAATGAGAAATTTCTGCCAAATTTTAAAACATGGGCATCTTTTCACAGTCCTATCATTCTATTTGTTTCTTTCTATTTGTTTGACCCAGTGCTAGTCACAAGTGAACTTTAAAAAATGAGGAAGGAGCCCTACATGCTCTATAACTTCTCAGCCGATCATTAACCACATTTTGGAAAAAGCAATTGATAAGGTTCAAATTAAAAATTAAATGACTGGAGAGGAATAAGCTTTTTAACCTCATCATCACAACAGATCATTATGACCTCTTTCGGCCACCACAACCCAATTTACTATAAACAGATTGTTTCTCCACCAATTTACCCTTCCCTTTCTAGAGATCTTGATCTTATAGTTGCTTGAGTTATATGTACCATTTCAGATACTCTCTGAAACAGATTGGGTGTTCTGCATCCTAGATACTTTATAAATTGCTATGGTAAATATTTAAATATATACAATACTTGTTTATATAAGGCATAATGAATTTAAATTGGGTTAGTTAGATATGCCTGACTGAATGTACATTAATAATTTACTTTCCATCAATTTGTTCCAGTGCCTAGAGGTCTCTGAGAACATTAAAAAAAAATCCTAAAATGTTTAATAGGAAAACAACTCAATTTATCTGAACAATGCATACTAGTTCAAAATAAATAGCCCCCCCTGCAATCGTAATAGATTATAGACACAGATTCAATAGTCTAGACACAGACTCAAAAAGCAAAGAACCAATTAATTTGGGATCAGACCTCTAGGCAAACTTTAGGTGAACAACAAAGAAAGAGGAAATAAGTGGGTATTACATTTTTATACAACACTCTGAGTGGTATTTGACACAGCATTTTTGACCACAGGTTTTTCTGCTTTCTGATGAGCTTGACTTATACAAAAGAAGTCAGTCAAAGACTTTCTCAAACACACAATATTCATCTTAATTTCAATTAAAGATATTCCATCCTGCAGGATGTTTTGCTGATCTCATTAATTTTACTATTCTGAATAGGCCACACTAGAAACTTTGAGATATATATTTGGACACAATCCTTTCCTGTTAATATCAATGTGAACTAAAATTTTCAAATGGAAGATCACATAGTTTCTTACAAAAATTCTTTGCCACTCAGAGGTACCAGTCTTTGGTAATGAACTATGCATCTAAAATCAGGATGCTTTCAGAGGCTGTTTATGAAAGTCTAATTTTTAAATTACCATGAAAAGAAATCAAAATCTATTTGAATAGTAATATCATTGGCTTTTTCTTGCCATGTCTTGTGAGGTTTTGCTTCCCATGCAACTGCTTGGAAGCATGATTCAGCAGCACATACACAATCACCTTGTGTCACTTTCTATGTATCAGGTAGCTCATCTGCCTTGCAGCTGACTTCCAACAAGTGCTGTATTATATATGTGAGTCCCTTGCAGACAGATTTCACATCCTAAGGCATTTCACGTAGCATTAAAAATGTGTGTGTGGACAACCAGGAAAAGACATGTGCATTCAGTGCTGCACCAGTGCAGTCAATGGTCAGTACAGCTGAGGAGGTCAGTGTGTATTGCAGACACTCAATGGCAAAAGGCTCTGTTCAAGTGCTGCAACACACACGTTCCTGGGACTGGATGCATGAAGGGTCTGAATCCTACTGAGAGGGTGCTGAAGGCCTGGGGAGATGCTGCCAAATATTTCAAATGGCATTAGCTCCTATACTGAAGTAGGCATTTAGTTTTAGGCAGCTAAAGAGAGGTGTCTAAATGCCTGTGTTTGTAAGTGTGCCAGGTGTCTGGAAAGAAGACTGGTTCTGCATGAAGGCACTCAGGGCTCTTTCAGGTGCTCCAGGGCTCCTGTGACAGTGAATGAGTTAGCACATCTCTCTTCCCATCAAGCGTGGCTCTAATTTCTTTCATCTTATATCTTCCATCTGAAAAGAGTACTGTGATTTACTGTACCTGCTCCTGGTCCTCCCCTGTGGCCACTGGAAGAGTTCCTAAGAGTACAGTGCATTTAAGGCCAGTAAGAAACTGTTTTCCATGTAAAACATGAGAATATGTCTGTGTATCGCTGGTCAGATACTGCACAAAGCTGGCTCCTTGATTATGAATAACTGCTGAACAATTCAAGCAGCAGGTCATTTTAGGAAACATTCTTGTTAGCTTACACCTAAGCTACACATCATTGGACGTTTCCCAGCCTCAGACTTAGAATATATAACTAGAATTCAGCAGGTTTATGGTTTTTCACAAAGCAAAAAAAAGAAATTGGCATGTGTTATGAGAAATGGGGACAGAACTGAGTCAACTATGAAAAATTTTTCATCACTGACAAGAATTATTACTAGTTTTTCTTGTCCTTTTAACACAAACTTTTTTTTTTTTTTTCAGAAGCACCTTTAGCCTTGACTATCTCATTTTCATGTCAGAGTAAGTAAAACCGCTCCACAAATAAAACCACTCAGCACGTTGGACTTCTGTCCTTCCTCTGTGCAAATTTGATGCCTTTTGCACCTTTAGTCAGCTCAAAGCTTTCCATCACCTCTTCACCGATGTGAGAGAAAAAATTACAGTGTGAGGCTCCTCCTTCATATAGTTGCCTGCACAAATGAGATAGATTTCGTTTTTACTGATGCAGTGAGGTTCAACAGTTTAAGGGTGCATCTGGACCAGACTGACTGTTCATACAGTTCTCATTATTAACTTCAGTGACCCTGGGAGTACCTCTGGGGTTTGTTTAGAAAGTGCTTTTCTAGGTTTTTCTATCTCTGCTGTGAAGTCAGGCTGCGTGAGTTGAAGTTGTTCAGCCTGGAGAAGTCTCTGGGGACACCTTATTGTGACCTTCCAGTAGCCAAAACAGGGCCTACAAGAAGGCTGGAGAGGGATTTTTTACAGGGGTATTTAGTGATAGCACAGGAGGGAATGGCTTTAAGCTGAAAAAGGGCATGTTTAAATTAGATATTATGTAGAAGTTCTTCCCTGTGAGGCACTGGGACTGGTTTCCCAGAGAAGCTGTGGATGTCGTGTCCCTGGAAGTGTTCAAGCCTCAGATTGGGGGTCTGAGAAACCTGGTCTAGTGGAAGGTATCCCTGCCCATGGTGGGAGGTTGAAATTAGATGGTTTTTAATGATCCTTCCAACTCAAACCACCCTATGATTCTATGATAGGTAAAAGAAGAAACATCTCTCCAATGTCACCTGAGGGATTCAGTTTTGCTCTTATGCCATAAATTGCCAAGCTGCACAACTCATCAAATTATGAAAATTAATGCACTGCATGCTTTGCAGCACTGAATTTTGTCCCTCTCCATCTTTCCTTTCTACCCAATTGTTTGCTGTTCCCAAGAAAGAAACAAATTAACTCATCAACCAAGGAGCATGGAATAATAACACCAATAAAATTTTGCCTGGTTTTATACTGAAAAATACTTGTCTCAGATTTATTTCCAGGGTCAGTTTTCAAAGGCAAAAGTCTTGATTCAAAATGTCATGTTTTTTCATCACATTAAGTATTTATCTTTCCCTCCTGTACTGGTTTAGAGTTAAAGCCACAGAAGAAATGAATCCAACTCAGAACGGGATTGCAAATCAGAATAACAATTTAATAAAAGATCACAAAATACACTGAGACAGAAGGAAAATTCGTTTGTACCACAAAAAAAACCCACCAGATGTACAGCCCAGCACAGTGGGGCACAAGCAGAATGGAGCTCACCAAGCCCTGTGCTGAACACCACGTAGCCCCCCAAGAGTTTAAAGTAAAAAGAAAACAAGAAACAAACCTGCTGGTGAAAATGATGGTTGCAGTCTTGTGCCAGTCTCAGTCTGGTCAAGGCTCTGGTCCTCCTCTGGATCCAAATAGAGCCCCCAGTCCCAAATCCCAAGCTTATATCCACTTGGGCTCAAATGGGAATGCTCAGTCCCTCCCCCTGAGAGGAGACTTTCACAATGGGTGATTTACTCTGTGAGGTGAACAATGGCATATTTTTGGCATCACTGATGGCCCATTAGCAGACATGACCCCTGCAGTGGGTGTGGAGACAGAAGAACTTCCTTATGTCACAGAAGTTCCTAAATATCCAGCTTGTAGCCTGAAGGGTTGGGTGTGCCTTAGACAATTGCTGCAATAGGGCCATTGTGAGCAGTTCATGGGAAAAAATGAGATAGAGGGTTTAGAATACACACCCACACAGTGGCAAACTGATCCTGGCTACTAAAACCAGCACACTTCCATTATACTTTTCCCTTTCTTTTAATTTTGTGGTACAGTTTATTTTCAGAAACTGCATACTTACAAAAGTGATTCAGAAATGGAAAAAAATCACAGAGAAAGATGATTTTACTTACAAAACCACAACTTACTGGCCCAAAGCCAGCAAAATATCTCTTAATATTGAAAAATATAATGAATATGATCTGGAAAGCAGAGTTTCACTGCACTTATTGACATCATAAGGGATTTATCATGTGAAACTGAATTATTAAAGCGATGTGAAGTAATGAAAATTATCAGGTTGCCAGTATTAGAATGAGTTGCAGAAGACGGTAATCATGGTGTTGGGGGGAGACTCTGCTGGATTCAGATATTGGGCTTCCTGAAACATGATGATAAATGTCTATTTCTATAGAACTCTACAGAGCAGGATTCACAAACTTTATTGTAGGGTGATCAAGGCTGTTTGGCAGACAGAATGAAAATTCTGTGTGACCATGGGCAGCTCTAAGTTATGCAATCTTCACTTTAAGCCAGTGTTGCTAGAGGAATTTCTCTTTTGTTTAATATCAACAACATTTTTCCCTTGACTTCACTCAGTGTAGTCACATGTAATCATGTCAACATTAAAATACAGATGTCCAAACTACCTTTTTTATTTATCTACAGTAGGCAAGGACTAATGAAATGGTACAAAATGGTAGAAATAAAATAAATGGATCAGATTGCACAGTATTTCTATGATAAATAAATATTTTTACAGGATATTATTCAATAAATGACACGGGAATAATCTGTTTAACCTGCATTATCCTTCATACGCTTCAAAACCCTATGTTGTGTGTACTGGTAGAAAGCAAAAATACCAATGGATGTATTCCAGAATGCCTATACAGGCTATAACTGACTGGAAAGGAGGACTGCCTGTCCAGTCCAGAGCATACTGAAATAAACATTTATGAAATTTCACAAAAAAAGCATTTTCAGCATTTCTGCGGGGAAATGTAACCCGAGGACTCGCTGCAGCTGCTCCATGAAATTGATATTCTTGGTAGTTTCTTCAAATAGCAATTTGGAATCCCAGACTCTATCTCTATTTGTAGGAAAGCAAAGATACAAAACGAGCTGGTGTAGCTCATCCAACTGCTGTAACCTGTGACACTGCCACAAGCAAGTTGCTGCTCTGTGCAATGTGCCATTGCAGTCCTGATTCAGTGTCACACTGCTTACCATGTGAACCTGGAGCTTTTTTTCCTATAAATTTTTTCTCATGGTTCATTTTGCTGGTGACAGTAATACATCACTTTGTATAGCATAATCTTATCTATCTGTATTTCCTACTTATTTCTAAAAAGAAATCTTAATATCAGTCATTTATTACACTTGCTTATTTGATTTATTTATTATAAGCCATGGAAGATCATGGGAATATTTGTTTGTAGCAAAAGAATTGTTTGCCTTCATTTTAGCCCAATTGTAACCTCTGCCTGAAATTTTATTTTGTGTGTGTGTGTTCTCATTAATATTCCAGAAGGTTGTTCACTGCAGGCTAGTTTTAAAGCCTGTATAACTGCAATTTTTTTCTCATAATATTCTACAGAACAAAGAGAATTCCAGAAAAAAAAAAAAAACAAAACAAAACACAAAAACAAACAAACAAACAACAAAAAAAACCAAACAGGCTGTGATGCATTGCAACCATTTATCATTTTTAAATTCCCTTTACTTCCAAAGTGCAGGAAACATAAGTCAAAATTTAAGCACAGTGCTGGCAAATTGTGCCAACTTTTGGTTCCTCAGAAATCAGTGCTTTGTGACTTGGGACTACTGACAAATGACTACTGCACACCAAAAGTAGAAGAAGATCCCTGTCCCCCTTTGCTATTAACATAATTCTGCATTTCAGGTCTTTTTTGAACTCTGGTTTAATTAAAAAAATATATACAAAGGTCTGTAGGAAGCAGAAACCCTTTCTCACCCATCCCTTTTGATCCACTTCTGCAAGTGACCTCTGAAGGAGCTGCAGTGCAGTCACAAAAATACAGTTGTTCATTTTTGCTCTCCTGGCATCAAGCTTTTCCTGCCTTAGATTTTTGTTGACTCCAAACCATGAGAATCTGGATGAATTTTCCCCAGTCTCCCTGTCCTTTATGCACCCAAATGGATGGGACATTCTACTAGGAAGCAGATGACATGCATAAGCTGGAAATAGAGATAAGGTCTCTTCATTTTTGTGTGCTGGTGGCACCATTGTCATCTCCTCTAGTGAGACTTCACACTGCTTCATAGTTTGGCACTTCCTCCCATAATCTCTGATATTTTTCAACAGCCCCTCTGAAAACATAATCCCTTCCTGTGTGCTGAATATGAAGTGAGAGTACCTATGTGACATGTAGGTATAAGAAGGGATGGAAGCAGACCCTCATGCTTGGAAATTAATTCTTGATTCTAATTTTAAAGACCTAAGTCTTTGGTTTCTTCACTGTGCTGCTTCCAAATTGTGCAAAATAATTTTCTTACATTTTTTTCAAAATATTAATAAGGTGAAATGACTGCTATATTGTTCTGCAAATGTCCTGAAATCATTTTTGCACCTTGTTGCTCCCTGCTGTGACTCCAGATCTCAATATCTTTAAAGACTGATGCAATGTTTCATAGTCAGAACTGCATTTACCTCCTGCCACATTGAAAATGTGTCCGTGAATGTGTTCACCATAAAAGTATCTGCTATCATTCAGTGCTTTTGGAAGCCTGAGCAAGTGAGCATGTTTGACCCTGTCAGCAACCTGGATAATCAAAGACAATTTAAATGAAAGATTGCTCATTGACAGGTCTTGCTCTTGACTTACTTCACTGAAGGCAAAATATTGGGTACTGTATTATTTTAGGTCATAAGCAGCACCCAAAATATTGCATTTTCAGTTTGCTTAGTTGTTTTCCCTGGAGACATAGTTTCTGCATTGGATGATGGGGTTTGATTTTTTTTTTTTTAAATGAATAATACTTAGTAGTTTTGGAACATTAAAAATGAAACCCAACTATTCTGAAGAATGCAAGTATTATGTTGCAGCAAACACTAGCAATCTGTGTTAAAGTACAATGGTGTATTAAAACACATCACTGTAATCTCCTTGACAAGACTAAAGTAAATACTTTAAAAACATCCTTAGTTAACACTTAAATAATTGGCTTAAATTGTTTTTTCCACTCCTGGGCAATACTGATGAACTTCATTTACAATTTTGGTTTTCTATATTCCCTGCACTTTCTGAAATACTTTTATGTGGTTCAGAACTAATATCAAAAGGAAAAATAAATATATGCTGTATCTGATCCTGCGTATGTGGATTCTCTAGAAATACTCTCAGCTTGCCTGAAAATAGCTAGGGTCCCATACATTACAAATATTGAAAATTAATGTTGTATTTGTACAAAACAATTGTTCTTTTAACTTTCAAATATCAGCTACTGTGAGAATATTTTAAACATTACATAAAAATCAATAAATGCTATGACAAATTAACACCAGGACAAAATACTAAAGTGAGAACTCTGTCCTTACAGAGCATTCTTTTTACACTGAAGGTATGTCAAGGTGTTTGGTCCTTTTTCTTTACTGGCATAAATTCAGTTTCAAAGCAAGTTGAAATATATAGTTGAAAATAGAGTGAAAGTGTGTTTCTGCTCACTGTAACTTCTGTCCTTTCTAGCCTGAAGTAATGACAGACTTTTCAGAACATACTTTGATGGTAGTATTAATAGGTCAACAGAGACAGGCATGAAGGAAGAATTTAAAGCTATTTATTGTAAAATTAATTGGTTTGTGAAAGTTAATAGTTTAACTATTGACAAAAGAACACTGATCAAAGAACACCATGAAATCAATCAGTTGTTTTTAAAAGGCAGCACAGAGACATGCATATTAAATAACATTGGCAGTAAATCATGTTAATATCAAAGATGTCATCTGAGAGTAAAAGAACAATGACCTTAGAAATAATAACACAGCAAGTATGTTAAAAGAAGCTGCAGACATCTAGTCAAGGATAAAAACAGCTTGGCACTTCTGTATTACCTTTTAGCATAAGAATTTAATGTATTTTAAAATTCCCACACTGCTTTAACTAGTTTGTAGACAAAAGTGGGAGTCGAGTTAGGAGCTGGATAACTTGCTGCTCGGATAAAGACAAGATAAAGATAAAACTGTGAGGGCTGGGACTTTAACTGTAAAAAGAGACCTCTGCCTTAAGTCATCTGGCCCCTTTCTGCAGTAAAGGCAGGCAAATAGGAACTAGATGATCAATCTTACTTGTCTGAAAAACTGGCAAAAAGTACAAAATTAAGGTGTAGTTACAATTTTTAAAGAAGGGCACTTTCAAGACATTTATTTACTGTATGATAAGAAGCTGTCCAAGGATATCAGCCTCAGGTGCAAGGGCTCAAATATCAACCAAACACACCAGGAACATTCTAAGGAAATGATGCTTGTTTCTGGTTCTGGCTCACTTTCAAATTTTATCTGTTAAAGCAGTGTAGAGGGAAGAATAAAAGTCCATGCTCTGATAGTGTTTAATATTAAACATGAGGAAACTTTAAGAAATGAATATGCAGTTATCATCTGAGAAACAAAATGAAAATAGAACCTTTTATATTTTTTAATAATATTTTGTTCTATTAGCTTGTTTAACAGTCTTGCTGAGGTATTAAAGACTTAAAAAGTATCAATTGTTAAAAATGTTTTGAATTTTTCATTTTCCTCTAAGGGAAAATTAAATATGAATATATGTTTTTATGCGTAAGTACACTGAGCTTGGATTGTTCTATCCAAATGAGACAATAGTCTTAAATCCAAATAATTTTCCAAATATCTTTCATTCATACCACATAATATCACCCATTTCTTCTAGGAATTAAGACTTTGTGTGTGTATGTGTGCGTGTGTGTATGTGTGTGTGTGTGCATGTGTGACTTGCTTTATAACTAGATTTTTGGTTAAGATTTTTGAAATATAGGACCTCAAGGGTAAACTTTTGCTCTCTTCTCTTCCTGTAGTGACATTTTCAAATGCTATAATGAGGTATATATTACATTGTTTTATTTTATTTTTAAGATAAAGTTAGTCTTACCATGCTCATAATTCGACTTTGGGTAGGAGACTCCCTGGATATTTTCCCCTCTAAGCTTTTTTCATCTCTACCTTATCTCACTGATACAAAAAAGGCCCCAATCTTGGTATGGTCAGAGTTGAACAATTCCACAACATACTTTTCCTTACCTTTACTCAGGTCAGCTCTGCAAATCTAACCTTTTTACCAAAAGACTTTCTCTTTCTTAAGCTGTTGATTTAAGCACCAGAATTGTGACCAAGACACACTTCAATTTTAAGACTGATGTTTTCCTCCTTGAATAAAGAACAAGAAAATAAATATAACTAAAATAAGCTCACTCTGAGTGAAAAGAAATGAAGAAAATGGAGACTATTTTTCATGTTGGGATATAAGGAAATAAATACTAGCTTTCATAATTTGGATTTCAGTGCTGTGAAGGAATAAATAAAAGAAATCTACAGGAATTTATAGCATAGAAATGCTATAACGAGGCTATTTCTGTATTGTGATGGGAAAAGAAGGAACGGTGTTCTATAGAGCAGAGATCCACACACCTAAAAGATAAATAAACTTATGAATTCTCATTAATGTATATTAAGTGACAATCATTTAAAAGTTTGTCTTTTTTTTTTTTTTAGGGTCAGACAAAATTTTTCCCATACTTACCTGGAAATAATCCTGAGGCAACCAGAGACAGTGCACACAATTTCGCTGTGACCAAATACTCTTCCCTCCTTGTTAGCAGCTGCTGGATTTACGTGCAGCTCAGAACACTCACTTGCTATTTCCTCATTACCAGGAGGGGGAATTTAGGCAAGATGTTAAGAAAATTAATGAACATTGTCAATAATGTAGATTTTCCTGTCATAATAGCCCTCTGAAAGATCAAACAGAATACATAGTGTTTGAAGAATTCTAAGCACTTCTTTATTAGGAGTATACATAAGGACCAAATTTCTTTTTACTTGTTAAATGTTCAGGAATATTTAGTTCATTTGATTTGTTCTTTTCTTATAATTTTTTGTAGCAGAAACCTGAAACCTGGCAAGATGGGAAAAGCAGGTACAATATTCCTCTAGAAAAGCAAAAATTGAAGCCATTGGGTAATACGAGAAAAAATGAGACCTTGAATGAAACTGAGGAATAGTTTTATTGCTAGTGAACACACAAGTGAACACTTCCTTGACTGGGAACTGGACATGAGATTTTGCTTTAAAATAAAAATGTATGATACCATTGATCATGGCAACAGCTACTCATCAAAATGACTGATCAACAATTGATTCTTAGGCACTCACTAATACTATAGTATATTCTAGTCAACTACTAGAAAAAAAACAAACAAGAAAACAAGAAAGTTCAAACAAAGAGAAAGAGCTGCAAGGAATTAAGTCATAAAATTTCCACTTAGGAATCTACACTGAAGCCCTCAGGACTGTGGTTATTTGTGTGCTTAATTATAACATGTAAATTCAGTCTCTGACATTTACTCAATAAGAAAGACCTTCCTGGCCTAGTTGTTTGAGTCACTTCTGAGCTGCTCTGCACAACAACCAATCCTGTCTGAAAGAGTGGTTATGGAGAGGCCACCAAAGATCCTGGAGGAGCACATTCTAGTCTTGGTGACACAATTCCCACAAGTGGCAACTCTGTCAGGAAGTACACATTGTGGAACACTTTTTACCAGGTCCTCTGGGAGATGTTTTAGCTCTCCTAGATCTAATAAACTGGATCTAAACACCTGCAGTTTAGTTCTGAGCCTGTGAGAGCATGGAAATTCCAGCAGGCTGTGGTAATAGTTGAGTTTTCTTATTTTAAATCCAGCCAAGAGGTTTGGCTCTCAAAATCTGGATACCCAAGAGGTTTCAAAGATTCTGCAAAAGCAAACTGGTTGAACAAAAAGTTCCCAAAACTCATAAGACTTATTTGTACAACTGTCAAGATGTACTGACAATCCAGGAATATATTTCCTGGATGAAAGTGGAGAGCAGGCAGCATTTTAAATAAGTGTCATAGCTTCACAGATGGTGGATATCATATACCACAGTGAGTCAATGAATGTCAGATAATCTGAAGTGACGATACATACTGATGCTTGCACTCTGTCTCACATAAAGAAATGCATGGTGTTTTCATAGAAATAGTTAATTATTATTAGACAATATATGGTCATTTTAATCCTTATAAGGGTGGAAGGAATATGCAGCTATGGCGCAGCTGACAACCTATACTTTCAGGATTAAAAAGGGCATTTTGAAGTCTTAAGGTAATAGTTAAATTTTGTTCTAAGAAAAAAACCCATCCAGTTATTACGAAAGGTTCATAATAGAAGCATCTTAGCATGTGACATGCCTCAGGCATATTCAAATTTCTTTTTGACATTTTCCAGAGTACCATAATCTAACATGACTGACAAGCTGCGCTGTAGAAAATGGAACTTGAAATAAAACTGTATTTTATTAAGTGCAGCTATAGATAAAAGAGTTGATTGTACTTTGTATAATTCCTTAAACACAACTGCCAGGGTATCTACATCACTGTTGAATAGTTCCTGAAGAACTAGAATGAGGCACAAACGTTTGCAGTACTGTTAAGATGTGGCTTAAGATGCCAAAGTTATTTTCATGTGTGGAAATCCCTTTATTATTTATTTGAATACTGTTGGATTAATGGTTAATGTTAATGGTTTTAATTAACCAGTTCCCTGGTTCATTTACTTATGTATGTATTTTTTTATTTGTTTTTTTTTTTAAAGTGTCTTGATAAAGAATTAGAGGTTTTGCTTGGCTAACACAAGTAAATTCCATTAGCAGAATTGTTATGATTAATCAGTATGAACAGAAACAACATAAGGAAATGAAAGCATTATGTAAGTTATACTAAGGTTCATGAGTGTCACTTCTCTTTGGTTACCTGGAAGAGTATTCACTAATCTAACTGTAAGATTAATTACACTTGATCACAGGCAAAAATGTTTATTTTTATTGCCCCTGAAAAGCAAAGCCTTACTGGTTTTGGTGGTGGTTGCTTTTGTGGTTTTGTTCGGGTTTTTTGTTTGTTTTGTTTTGTGTTTGGGTGTTTGTTTATTTGTTTGTTTTTTGTTTTGGGTGTTCTTTGTTTTAGTTTGTTTTGGGGTTGGATTTTTTCATGTGTTTTCTTTTTTTTATTTGCTTGTTTGTTTTTGCATTTTTTCTAGTTTATTCTTATAAATTCTTTAAGACAGCAAAGTAGAACAACTAACAGGTGTTAAATGTAAGCGTTCCCAAATGTATCTGTTAAAAATAAGAAAGAATCATTTGTCAAAAGCTCCTATTGTTATTACTAGGCCTCTAATGTAATCTGTGCATATTTACATGCCATACAACACACAATTTGTCTTTTTTTCTGGTCTGCTTAAACTGCAATTAGCTATTTTTCATATATTTAAAATATCAGAAAGGTCACAAGGACTTTCCAAATATTTTATGAAAGTCTTATGGGGTCACATTGACTTAATTGATATAAGCACAAATCCTTGATATTTGCTGTATTGAGACATGCACAACACCGTGTCAAAATGTGCTTTGAACAAAGTGCTATAGATTAACTGGGCACAGTACCTTTTTGCTAATTGCCTAATTAATAAAAATTTTCTTGTGCCAAAGGCCCATTATTCCTCCTGCTACTATTCCAAGAAATGCAACATCCACCCAGATGTGCCACCAACTTTTTAGCAATTTCAGTACAATTACCAAAACCTTCAGTATTACTCACAGTTATTTCTATTAAGCATTTACAGTTTTACCTGATCTGTTGTTTTGTGACATGGTTCTCCAAAGAAAATGGAGACAATTTTAATATTTATAAGAATCTAGGCAGCTTCTAATATATACAAATAATACTGTTACCAAACAAGTAATATTTCTTTAAAAAGCAGTCTATGCAGTAGTAGGGGGAGATGTTGGAAAATTCTTTTAACTATAGCACGGCAGTGTTTGATCCCTATATCTGTGGTTAATGCTTAGTTTTGTACCATATAGTATAAATGCTAGAGATTAATGTGGCTTTGTGTTAACTGCTACATCTGTGACTAATAGTCTGGTGCCAGCTATTGCTTCCTTATTTACCCGTATCATTGATTAATATGTACTAGCACATGTCCTAGTTTTGAGAACAAGGATGGTGTGTTAGAGGAAAGAATGATAAGAGAAGCACATAATGATCTGACCATGTATTTGAGACCCTCTTGTCTAAGTTTAGAGGAAATTAAGAAATTTCTTGGACTAGAAACTAAATTCAAAACAAAATTTAATTAAGGTATGATAATGGAAAGGAAAACAATTCTTAACTACAATATATCGATATGTCTATATATCTCTATATATCTATTCCAGAGAAGCAAAGCAACCAGAATTAAATGACCAGTTCATAATTAAGCCTCTGAACACAATGCAGTCTCTGCTCCCCTTGGGCACAGCAATATTTATGGACAGCAGGTGGTGATGTTGCTCTTTGGCCGGTGTGAGGCTGACGCTGGGGGTGGACGGAGAGGTTTGGCATGTCTCTCTGGGATGGGTGGTGTGGAATCAGTGGGAAATGCTGCACAGAGAGGGAAGATCTGGGGTCTTTTTCCGTGGGCAAAACTCTCTCCTAGTCCTTGGCTGGAGGAGGGATGGTATGCTGAGCTGGGGCTGTCACGGATGGAGCAAGACTCCTCACGCACTGGCTGGCAGCCATTGGTTCTCTCAGGAAACCTGCTGCAAAAGCCCTGGGTAGCAAATCTCTGTCTCTGTCTCTGTCTCTGAAGCACCAGGAACTCCGAAATCCAGGGATTGGAAATGGGAGAAAGGGAAGGAGACCAAACCTGCAGGACAGATACTCTCCAAAGGAGACGTCTCTCTCTGTTTCCCACAGCAGTTCTCCTCCCCTGCCAACCAAAAAAACTTGTGCCCCTTCCCCTTCACCACATCCATCACAGTGATTAAAGTCGCTAGGTAACCCTCCTCACTCATCATCTACTCCTTTGTTGGTAGCAGTGGAGAAACATAAGGGCCATCAACTCCTCGTTTGGTGGTAGGGGACGCTCCTAAAAAACTGTAACACTTCTCAAGGACAGAAGATGCACTATGAGGTCCAGAACCAAAAATGGGAAATTTGGGGAATGGGACATTCCCAAATGACTACCAAAGACCCACAAAAAACCCTATTCACTTCCAAAGAAGTCCAAGGATATGATTAGCACATATGCATGTATTCTGAAAATATGATGACTATGTAATAGAAATGTGATTAATACGTATTAGTGTCATGACTAAAAACCTGGTCTCTTAGATTGCTGGGCGTGCATATTTTGTGTCACTATTGTCATGCATCCAGCATGCTGAATAAAGTAATGCCAGTTTTCTAACTTAGTAAACTGGTTGGAGAGTTTATTTCCCAGTTTTTGGTGACAATATAAAAAATTCTAGTAAATTATGCACTTCTGTGTATCACAAGTAAAATTTATATTCAGGAAATTAGAATTAGTAATAACAATAAAAATTAAATAAAAAAAAAAGTAAAGTATTGAAAAGATTATAAAACTACAGACTACATACTGAGTTTCCTACTATCCAAGTTTTAAAATTCCATTTAATATTCATAGGTTGCATATATCCTAGATGAGCTAGATAGTGAACTCTATTAAAAAGAGTGTACTTAAGCACATTCAATGACATGCAAACTGGAATGAGGTAATTTCAATTATGCCTGCAGGTGGAAGACTACTATTTATTCTACTTTGGAGAGCAACTGAAATCCTGGCTAAAGTCCTGGTGTCTCTGCTCTCTCTGAGGTTACTTCAAGCATAAAAATGACACGATCAGATAGTGATAGGACACTAGGGCACTACAGAAGGAATGGTTTTAAAGTAAAAGAGGAAAGACTTTGATTAGATATTAAGAAGAAATTCTTTTCTGATGAGGCATTGGAACAGGTTTCCCAGAGAAGTTGTGGATGCCCCATCCCTGGAAGTATTCAACACCAGACTGGATAGGGCTTTGAGCAACCTGGCTGTAGTAGGATGCCCTCTGCCTGGAGCGAGGATGGAACAACTCAAACAATACCCTATATGCTAAGCACTTTTTTGAAGTGTGTTCCCTTGACTGGGAATGTTCCTCAAGGTTACTCCTCAAGGCTGAGTGAGAAATTTGTCCATGGTTGTTGGTATGCATGAGCAACATCAATCTCTACTTAACAATTATTTTTGCTATCTTTAATAGAATTGCTTCAATAATAATGCACTCTCTTCCCTGCCCCAACTCGTGTTGCAGGCATGGCTGCAGTGCCACGTTTGTGTCATTCGGTGGCAGAGAGGACAAGGCGAGGTCTTCCCCTGGTGCTCTGACCCACGTGGGCTCCCAGGATTGCTCAACAACCTGACATTATTGCTTTTCTGTTTGCTGTTTTTTTCTTTAATGTTAATCTGAAATGGGCAGCGGGCATTGACCGAGTGGTGTAAATCACCACCTGTGGAGCTGGCTCCTCCTCTGAGGACGCCGGTTCGAATCCATAGGAACTCGCTGTCACCGTCCGAGCGTGCTCGGCCGTGGCAAAATGAACCTCAGGAGTAAAGGGGGTGAGGCCAGTTCTGCACACACTGTGCCTCACCTAAAAAATCCATTGCGCAGGCTTATCCCAAAATCTTCGTTCGCGAAGTCTAGCCAACAACAACAATGCACTCTCTTAATAGTTATAGCTACTCATACCGTGCAGTAATTATTATTAATATATTTCAGTTTAATTATTAGCATAACAATTTTTTTAATATATATAAATATATTTGATTTGGCATCCTGCAGGCCAACATTGTATAAAGGTTCAATTACAACTATATAATCCTTTAGATATGACAAAGTCTGAGGCTAAGATTGCTTCTAGCCAAAATTAGTCACTCTTGCTTTCTGAACTCCTGAGAAGTTCAGAAAGCAAGAGAGTCTCTTCTGCCCCTCATAACTTGATGGGAGGACTTCTTTACTAAGCTCTGCCTGTAGTTCCCTTTCTGCCTGTGGCACTGTTCAAGTGGAAGGTGTCCCTGTCCATGGTGGGGGGGTTGGAACTAGGCAGTCTTAAGGTCCCTTCCAAGCCTGTCCCATTCTATGATTCTATGAGTCTATCACCCATTTATTTTCAATAAGACATCTCAAAGTATTGTAAGCTCTAAAGCATTTTAAACAGTAGATTTTTAAGAGTTTAAAGTTAAATAATTGGCACAAAAGCTGCAGAAAATGAATGCTTGACAGTTCTAGAAGAAGTAAGTAGACAATGCAAGGCAATATGAACCAAAAAAAGGTGGTGCACAAGGGTCCTTTAACCAGTTGTGTCTGCCCATCACTGTGGAAACAGCAATGGGTATTTCTGCAATGCCATTCTACTGGACTAACCTTTACTGAGAAGTTGATGCTCTTAGTACTCACTGCATAGTGTACTCACTGCATAGTGTTGATCTTGTCCTGCAAATGCACCAGCTAGTTCTGTGAATCTCTACACGCACTGAAAGGCATAGACTGGTCAATCCTCAAGTACAGCTTTCTGAGGCTTTGAAATGTGTTCAGTATCACTGTCAGCTATGATTGGGAGTGGGAAAAAACACCTGCCTTGTATCCAGCATGGCAGCTGGGGAGGAATACTACTGGGTACTGAGGTCTGTTGATTTGGCTGCTCTTAACAGTCCCTACTTCCTAGTTTTACAGAAACAGTGCATGAACAAATCACAAACAAATAATGACTTATTTAATGAAGTTCCCTGTTAATCATTCCATAAGACAAGACCTGTTTATACAAACAGACAGTACCCTCTGCCATCAATATTAAAAATCTGTGGGTTTTGTGGTTTTGGGTTGTTTTGCTTTTTTTTTGTTTTTCAAAAGGGTAAGAATTTCCAGCATTCCTCCTTGGGGGAGCACGTAGGAAGATGTGAATGCCATCCTGAGGAATCTCAGGAAGATGAAGGGGAGACCAGCAAGAACCACATAAAGTTCAACAGTACCTGAGGTAAAGTCCTAAAGCTGGGAACACCTTGTGTTTTGATACAGGCTGTGAGCTGACCAGCTCAGTGGAAAAACTGCAGAAAAGGGTGTGAGTTCCTGCTGAATGGGAGTCAACAACATGCCCTGGCAGCAGTAAAGTCTGACCATGTAGTGAACAGAACTACCACTTGCATAGGCAGACAGATGGCTGGAGAACATGCTTGGACCTCTCCTCTCTGAGTACAAAAGAAATGTTCATAACCTGTAGAGTCCCATAAAGAGCAACAAAAATGCTTGCAGGAAGAATCATTGGATGTATGACAAGCTGGTTCTTCTAAGTCTCTTGAGCTTCATTTAAAAATAAAGGTCCTGTTTTGGAACTCTTGACCTTATTAGTAAAGTTCAGTAATATGAATCCTTGTTTTTAATTTCTGGTGGCAGAAAGAACTGATTTCAAACATCTGAAGTAAAAAGTTGTAATGATGCCTTGATGAATTGGAGAAAGCTACGAAATAAGCTGGAGAGAATATTTTTTCCCCATTACCTCAGACTCCCTTTTCATCAAAAGATACTGATTGTTTAAAGGCAGTAAATGACTAGTAAGAATAAAACTTGGCAATTCCCAAAGGAAGTCTATAATGAGCACTTTTAAACAAGGGGATATTATGTAGTTGTCAAAGCTGCTATGCTTTAAGAGGGAAAAAAAAAAAAAGAAAAAAGAGAGAACTGTTGTGCACTGAATAAGGGAATTATCAGACTCAACTGGAGTGAAAAAAAAAAATCCTCACCGGCAGTTTAAGCATCTCAGAATTTCATTGCTGTTCTAAAAAGCAAAAGTCTAGACAGGACTGAGCTGTCTGTGTGAAGGGAAGGGGCAATGCTAAATGAACAGCCAAGGATTAAGGCTGTTACAGAACTGAGGGATGGAGAATGAATGCTGTTTATGGACTGAGGTAAGAGGCAGCCACATATTGTCCCTCTACAGCAGCAGAACTCTGCTTTCCAGAATGCCAGCACTGGCACAAGAGATGTAGGCAAACCTACTGCTCTGCTTCTCTCGCTTTGCTTCCTTTTCACTGTTGCATCTTTGATTACTGGCTGTGAGTAGATTTAATTCTATGACTCACTTAGGCATTTCAGATATTGAAACACGTATACCTTATTTAATAAACGATTAAAAATGCTATGTTAGAGGTATCTGCATTCACTTCCAATTTCTATCTGTGAGAATTGGTACACTTACTCAGGAGCACTAAAGTAGGTTTGGATGTCCTACCAAGCTTTTGATGTACCCTCCCACCTTGTATCTTGAAAATGTAACATTCAAAAGGTTGTTTTTTTTACCCTTGCCAATAGCTGCAAGAAGATAGGAATGATGGTAGTCAGAGATCTGGCACGTTATCTGTCCTGTGAAATACATATTGTACCCAACGTCACTAGGGAACACAGGGTTTCAACCAAATGTATCAGTCTGTGATGCCAGAATTCATTTCTCTTCCACACTTGTGTGTTGTAATGTGTTGTGCTGTGTCTAGTGGGATTTTATACTGATACTTTCTTTCTGACTACTTAGTTTACTATAGCCTGAGTTGCTGCCATGAATCCTCATTGGAGATGAACCTTGAAATAGACAAAAATCAGCATATACATCCTGTGGGAAATCTCCATATTACAGAGTTTTCAGACAGAAGCGGAACAAAAACTTGTGATTTTTTTAGTTCAGCCAGTTTTATTTGGACAACCATGGGCACTGTCTCTGGTTGTGCTGCAATCACACAGATTCTGCAACCTTCCTTCATTGTGCACTTGCACTGGGCAAACTCCGTGAGACCACTTGAAAGAAACACCTGGCATGAGACACAGCTGGTCACTTGGGAATGCTTTGCAGAATGACAAATAGAAATAAGGCAGATGTTTAGGTTCACCTGACTTTAAACCATGAAAGTTAATCAACTTACACACATCTACACCACAGACAGAAGCTGTGTTTGACTAGAGGAACACATGACAGGTCTTCATTTATTAAAAACATAAAGGTCTAAAAAAGAAAACGAGAACATTCACTTTGCACTGAGCTGAATTAAACAGAAACCTGAACTATAAAAGCAGATAATAAGGAAGCTTTCTTGTTTTGAATAGTTCTAGTCTGAAAATACCAGCTTCTGTGAATTTTTGAGTGAAGAACAGCTGGTAAATCAAAATCACTCTATTCTTTCTGTGAGACTTGAGAAATGAATTTGCCTTTCTTACTGAGTTATGAAGAAAGGGAAAACAAATGCTATGTTATTTGGAGCAGATGTATTTTCCAGGAGCTGAGCTGACTTCATCATCTCCTGTTTCATATGAGAAAGTTTCCACATAGATTACTGGTGATGATGTATAGGATCTCTATGCTAAGTAAGTAGGTGTGGAATAAGAGTAGATGGGAAGGTTTTATCTGGAAATCCACCACTTACTTGGATTTGAGTGTTTATCCCAGATGCAGAGAAACACAGCAAAGAAATAAATCAGTATGAAATCCCTGTAGAACTCAGTTGTGTTATAAATTACAGCAAACAGTGAAACTATGACCTTAAGGAAGGGAACAAGCCAGATGTCAGGTCCATTTGCAGTTAATAAGGGGTTGATGATGAGAAGGTCTTAGATTCTCCTCCTTAAAGAGACATCGCAATGCAGGGTCACAAGATAGGATATAATACCACCCTTAGCTTGTAGAGCATGTGTCGGGTTCTGCTTGGCTCCCCTCCAAACACAGCTGTGAGCCGGTCAGCTGTTCCACTCCCCTCCTGACAAAGGAAAAAAGCTAACAAAAGGAAAAATTAGTAAAAGAATATATATAAATTCATAGATATTTCATGTATATTCAGCTAAATACTATGTACATATAATACAAGGATTCCAAACAATCCCAAACACCCCCCAAAAGGGAAAAAGGGGAAAAGGTGAAGGGGAAGAGGACCGAAAAGGGTAAAGCCAAAACAATCCCACACAATCAAATCCCAGGAATTAATTCAGTAGAACAATTAACACAGTAAGATCTCACCAACTTCCCTTAGGAGAGGTGAGTGCCTTCCCTCCTCTATCGACAAAGAGAAAACAGCCTTCAGCCAATCCTTAGCTCATATAGATAAGCTGAGGCCTAAACACCAAGAGCTGCTGGCTCCGTGGTCACCCAACAAGGGAGACAAGAGGAAAAAGGGAAAAAGAGAAAACTCCCTCTTGTCTTTATACACTTGAATATGTAAGGGAATGATATGGAATACTTCCTTAGTTATGCCCCCAGTTTCTAGGGAAGGCCTACAGGCAAACTACCACGAGCTAGGTAACCCTTGCCTAGTCTCTCCCTATCCCCAGGAGTCTTGGTCCTTTTTGCATGGGTCCCAACAGGGCTGCAGAAACTTCATACAAGGTAAGTTTGGACAGTATTCTGGCTTCTAGGAACAGTAGAGGTGACAAAAGAAGTTTAAAAATCAGACTCATCTACTCACACATTATTTAAAAAAACCCCAGAACCTCCTCTTTTGGAACCATTTTTGAATCAACTTCCCCCCTCCCGCCCCCCTTCCCTTACTAACTAGTCTGTACTCAGAGTCCTGGTGAACTTTCCTGGGGAGCAGAAGACCAGGGTTCAAAGGCCTTCCCACTGCTGAGAGCCTAAAATTTAGCTCTTTTGCTCCTTCTTTCATGTATCACTCACCAGACTGAGGGGTATTTCACTGACTGCATGCCCAGTGGTTGTCTACGCAGAGAATTTTAATAAAAGAACACAGGTTTTTTAACCTTGAATAAACTGAGTTGTTGTCGTGTCTCAAAATACAAGGGGTAATAGAACTTCGGTCTGCAAAGTCTCCTAATAGAAATGCAGCATCTCTGGTGGTGGAGCATCTGGACAAGAAGGCAATAATTTCACATTCTTGGTTTCTCTGGTACACAGGTTCACAGAGTCACTTAGGCTCCTAACTTCCATTTAATTTAAACTGGATGAAAACTCCTAAGTGGCACTGAGAATCTGAATCCTTAATTTTAGTTAAAGTGAAGCTTAGGCACTTTTGGATTCAGAGAATTAATCACTATAAATCTGGGCTGAGTTCCAAGTTTCAACAAGATTGAAAAATTGATAGATACATACTATTCCCTTTAGATTTCCATTCCCCAAAGGATGTTTTAGCCTGTTTAATGGAAACTGAATATTAAAGGTGTTTTTTAACTTCATGCTGTCAGTGAGCAAAAATTTGCTGAAATCAAACTGGAGTGTATGTGTCTCTACACAAGAAACGGCACTTTGAAAAAAATAGGGGCATACTCAGCTATCCTATATTTCATGAAGAGAAAAACGCTGCACATTATTCCATGTTAGATTTAAATTTTTGTTTAATTTCTTTTTTTAATCTGTTCTATCAACAGGATAAAACAAGACATACATACATAAGTTTGTATATATTTACAGGAGCCAGCAATGTGTGTGGTAGTTTGATTTTGGGCTTTCCTGGGGGACAGATCACATGGGTTGCTGTGTCCAGGTGAAGTATTCCATCCCATTTTACGTCAGCCTGGATGTAGGAGGGGATAGACGGAAGTTTGGATTCAGTCCTTCTTCCGGTGGTGAAGGGCATCGGTCGGGGGACCTGCCGTCTCTTCGGGGAGGTATATGCATATGCATATCTCTCTCCGGGAGGTAGACCTTGTTTGTTTGTTCTTTATTGTTTGTGTGTATGTGCATATAGTAATTTCTCTGTATATTACAATCCATTTTCACCTAGTGTGGTTGTTTTCTCTCCCCTTTTCCCCCTGCTGTTGGGAGGGGGGGGAAAGGGTGGGGGAAGCTGCTGTTTTGGGGCCTTTGGATATTTGCTTTCTGTCAAGGCTAAACTACCACAAATGTGTTCTTGCAGTAAATAAGGTAAGTGGAAATCTGGGCTGTGTCAGGCAAAGCACTGTGAGTAGGCTGAAGGAGTTGATTCTTCCCTGGTGACGTACATGTGGACTTCTGTGTCCAGTCCTTGGATACTCAGTACAAGGGGTGATGGGGATGTACAGGAGGGAGTCTGATGAAGGACTACAAAGATGGTTAAGGGACAGAGCCCTCTCCTTTGAGGAAAGGTTGAGAGAGCTGGAAATCTTCAGTCTGGAGAAGAGATGGCTCAGGAGGGATCTCATTAATGTACAGAGGTACCTGAAGGGAGAGTGCAGAGGAGACAGAGCCAGGATCTTTTCAGTGGTACCCAGAGATAGAACCAGAGTCAATGAGCACAAACCAAGACTGTTCTGTCTAAACATTAGGAAAGATTTTTTCATTGCAAGAGTGACAAAGCACTGGCACAGATTGCTCATGAAGGTGGTGGAATCTCCCTTTTTGGACATATTCAGAAGGCATCTGGACATGACCCTCATCAGTTGGCTCTGGGAGGCCCTGCTTGAGAGAGAGTGCCATTCTAACTTCAACATTTTTGTGTATATGTGGTAAATATACACATATATGGGGTTGTGTGTAGATATGTGTATTTATGCACACACATGATTAACATGAATGAACATAAACATAAGTGAAAATATATATGTCTGTATATTTATATTGTAGATATAGGTTTATACAAGTACATATTTATATATGCACAATATATGCTTTGTTCCATATATGTATAAACTTTACTCTTTTCTCCCATTTACATTTTGGACTGGATAGCAGTTTTTTAAGGGAATTGTAATATAAAGATGTAAATTGTATACAGCTGGCTGCATTCTATTTGTGCTCTATATGCAGAGGCTTAAATACCAAGCAATTGCAAAGCATATTCCTATTTCAAATAGGAATACATATTTAAGCCAAGCATATTAATAAAGGAAAAGAATACTTTCAGTACCACAGATAGCAGCCACATCTTGTATTTGTTGTCACTTCTGTCTAAGGAGTGGTTGCCTGGGAGATACTACTCTGACAATGTGAGTCTTTTCACATTTTCATGAACTGATATCTGCAAGTCGCCTCTCTTGAGTTTGTTGTCCTTGATTTTCCATTCCCTGTATATTGCCCTGGACTTTTGCACATGATGGGATATGATTCTATTTGGTTGAGATGGTATTTTTTTATATACTACCCAGAAAAACTGTTTCCCTAGTTATTCACATAACATTTTGTTAAATTTGAAATTATATTTTTATTTCTCTATTGAAAAAATTTGAATTTTGTGAGCTTGAAAACTTTAATTTTCAATGGGGATAAAATTAGCTGCTAGTGATAATTTTAGCAAAATATTCTTGTCCTATTTCTAATTGTTCTTTTCAAAATTAACAGAACTGTAGTCTTTGGTCATTGAAAAAGAATCAGTTTTACTGGGTCTTCAATCGTTCTCTTAAGAAAAAGATAAAATGTAATGGAGAATCTACTTTTCATGGACTCCATTTACATTCTGATCAGGTAAGTGAATCCTTTTTGAACCATGCAATTTATCTGTGTCAGGGTTACTATGAAGGACCTCACTTCTAGCCCTTGTAATGAGATATCTACTTTGCTATGTCTGTAATTTGATTTTCTCATACCTTTCACTTATTCTTAATAACCACTCAGAGCAAGAAAGCAAGAGTGCATTTAACTTAAATTATAAAACTTGATCTATTTTCTAAGTGAAAATGTATATTTGTAGCATATGGACTAGAAGAGGAAAACAATGTTAGTATAATGTAGTGAGTTATTTGAAAACTACCATTCATTCATTAGACATCACTGTATGCATCTGCTCCTAACTCAGTAACTACCTGTAAATTTAAATGGTACCTCTTTTTCAGAAAAACTCCCACTTCTGCAAACACTTTGTGTTGTTAATGAGTTTTCTTTGGAGTTTTCCTATCCAATCTCTTTCCACAGAGCATTGTCATACTTTGATTTGCAAGTTTACTTCTTTTTATCAGCTTTTATCTCAAAATAGCTTTTATTCCAAACAGAAAAGTCAATAATGCCGAGCTGATGGGTCACCACTCCCTTTAGTACAGAAGAAAATAATTAGAAAAATGTTTGGTGTTCTACATAGCCTTTTATTTTATTTCATGTCTATTTTCTTATGAACTATAAAAAAATGTTCAGACTTATGTAATGTCTGATTCACCCTCCTGCACCCTCCTGCACCCCAAGACCACGTGAGGTTTATGATAAGAAATATTATTACTTTTGTACTCAGGTTTATGGGTGACAAGTATTGGCAACCCCGTTTAAAATGGACCTTCTCCTCCCACGTGTACAACATGCAGAACTATAAAATGCTGAACTCTTGGGATTGCTTTAAACTTTTTTACACCTGCTGAATAGTATGTTTTTCTGTACTTTGTTATTTCAGAAAAGGAAAAAAGGTGTTTGGAAGTGCTGATGACTTCAGCAGAGATGGTGTTCACCTCTTACTTTCTTTCATAGTCTATTTGATTTTTTAATTATTTTTTTATGCTTCCTCTGCCTGTTAGGATCATTTACTTTTAATAAAGGTCAGGCCAATTAAATAGCTAGTTGTATAGAGAAATTGCATCTATTCATTTTGTTTAGTGAGATTTTTTTTGGTGGGTTTTTGTACTGAAATTCTGGGAGGTTTTGAAATATATTATTACTTGATTCTTTGACTGATTGCTGTAGAGAAAATATACATGCAGAGAGTGAGATGGAGGACGTGGTGTGCCTAAGGCTAGGGAACAATAAATGTAGGAGTGCAGAAAAGAATGTGACATTTTATGAAGGACTCAGGTGAAAAAAATGAGGGAATTTGACCAATATCTTGAAGAAAACAAGAGACCTCATTTGAAATAACAGCTCTCTGAGGATTGCAAGCCACATTATTTCTAAGTTTTTGCAATTAAAAAGCCAAATATCTGGAATTCTCATGAATTTAACCAGGGAACAAACCAGTTGTTTAGACTTACTCTTTAATTAACCTTCAGAATTTAGCTCAATATTTCAAATATGAGGAAGGAATGGATTTAGCTGCTGAAATTAGGCATCTTAAAAATCAGTTTCTGGTATACCAATCCCTTTCTTGAGTCCCTCAACAGCAACAAGGACAGAAAAATGTGAAGGTAGGAGGCAGGTACTGCGTATTATCATCTGGACAAGCTATTTCCATTGTCCATAAAGGAGGATGCTGCTTGTCTTGATATCACTGTGCTTCACCTTACTACTCTTCAATAATTGCAGGCTATCCCATCAAAGTAAATAGTTGCTTTTGTTTTGAAAGCAGCAGGGATCACATTTATTTTTTATACAATTTTCAGATGGAAAATTTTCTATAACATCTGCATTTCCTATTTAACTGCAACTGATACATGGAAAATGGTATGTGTTTGTTTTTGCAGGAAATTAATCTGTAAGTTGTTGGGCTGCAAAATTAATTTTATCACATTGTCAGTCATCTCAAAATTCCAGCTGCCTTCCAGATGAAGCACTGATAGCTCTATCAAAAAATACACATGAGCTAGATTCACAAAATATTTTTGTATATACTGGCCAGGATTTAGCTATCTAAGCCAAAGTCAGGAGGCCATGAGATTCTCTTCCAGACTTTATGTAGATTTTTGTGGTTCAACAATAAAGTAATTCCCTTAAACCAGCTGAAGGTCACTTGCTCTTGAATACTCTGGAACTTGAAGAGGAAATGTGGAGAGTAAGAGACAGAAGAAAATTCACTGATCAGTCCTCTTAACAAATCTTGATCTCATCTGCAAAGAGCTGAAGGATGAGAAGTAGAAAGTGCTTTTACAAAGTGCTCCCACCCAACTGAAGCTTTGGCAAATATATTTACTTACACTAGGGCACAGTATAATAAGTACTAAATGACTCAGTTTGCTCTTGTTCATGACTCTTTTGAACTCTGCCTCTGCAAAGCTGTCTGTTAGGATGACAGGGAAGAACTGCAGTATTTTAAAGAACCTTTGAAGCTTCAGAGGTCTGTAATTTACTCGTGTGTAATGAATGAACTCAACCCTGGCATTTCAGTCTGGTAGGATGGAAAAGAAATCCAGAGACCCAGCTGTAGAAGAAGAGCCTAATCTATTGGCCCATACCAGGTGGGACAGAATTCAGCTAAAAAAAACAGGCTTAAGTAGCTAGTCAGTGTGAGGTGTGCACAGATTTACTCTACATGGGAGAAAAGAGCTCTTGGGAGTTAATCCTTTTAATACCACAATTCACACTCCAGTAGCATGTGATGTGTTCTCTTGGAATACAACATGTGACATAAGTTATGGCATTATATGTGGTATTTTCTCTGAAAAGTCTTTCTTGAATTAGTTCTGTCCAATTCAATGGCCATTCATGTGTTAAGTACTGTTTTGTTTTCATCTGCCAGTGAGTTCTTTTCAGTGAGTTACACACCTGCTCAAAAAGAAGCATCAGAGTAACTATAATGTCAGTCTGTATTGTGGAATAATGTGTTGCATGAGATTACTTCTGGACATTTATATCAGACATGATAACATTATTCAGTTGCACATTGGAAGATGAAAAATAGAAAGAATACAAAATAGTCTGAACAGAAAAAAATAATTTTTCCCTGTTATCTGTAATCAGATCAACAATTTTTAAATTCAGAATTTTCATTTTTCTGTTGTTGGTAAAAGATAAAGGAAATTTGAGCAGGAAAGAAAAGCATCTTTTCTTAGCGAGAAGCTAATTAAGGTACTAATAAAGTTCAAGTGCAAATAACAGAAGGAAATCACGTTTTACAACAGAATAATTTGACAGTGTATCTCAGGAAGAAAGATAAAAAGCATTGTAATACAAAATTAACATTTAACAAGGCACAGCATATACACAAGACACACTAATTCACTGTCCATTTCAGAGTGATATCTGGGACATTAGTGAGTGGCATGAATTTATTTTTCTTATTTTCTGGATTGACTTGCATCCATGTTCACCTTAGCATCATGACCTCTGCCAAAAAGTTTGTAGTGTTTGGTGGTGCTGATAGGGAACACTTGTATTGCTTATTTTCTCAAATTATGGAAACAGGGATGGAAATGAATCATTAAAGCTTGTAATATTACTCATAACCATTTCAAGAGATCTATGAGACATACAGTACAGCCCCCATGACAGGAGGATTGCAACTAGATGGTCTTTAAGGTCCCTTCCAACCCAAAAAATTCTATAATTGTGTGGTTTTTAAAGAATGAAGAGACTTTTATTGATCCTTATTCGATAGCCCTTTGGAGTAGTTTTTCATACTGCATGACAAAGAGAAGACATCAACTTTCTGATCAATAATTGTACAGACAGAAAATAACTTTCTCAACTACTTAGAGATTAATTTCTTTGTAGTTGCTGTAGTTGTAGTTCAGGTATGATATCTTTAGCTCTTTATGAGCATTTCAATCTAATAGCAAAGTGCTCATGAAAGTTTTTTGTTATCCTTCTCCGTTTCCGCTACTGATGACACTGTTCTCATTTTTTCAGTTTCAGTGTTTCCCCATATCCTCTTGTCTTTACAAGGAATTGTTGCTTTTACACCTATTGTTCTTTGATCAATTAAAGAAATATTTTAATAACTTCTTTTCTCCCTTCTCAATTATTTTTAATTGAAATGGAAGGCAGACAGTCTTGAAATTAATGGTCTTTCCTTTGATCACCTCCAATGCAAATCTTTGCTAAAGGTCCTTGTATATGTCATGCACTACAACTCCACAGAGAATGTGCCTAAGTCATGTAGCAACAGGCAAGCCTCATCTTGCATTGGTCACTGTCTATTTTGCTCTTTGTTTCTGATTAAATTTGTTTCAGTATTTCACTGGATTTATCTTTCTTTTTCTTTGTACTTTTTTGTTTTTCAGCAAGCTTTTGTTTTCCTTCTATAGCGATTCATTATAAATGAATAAAACAGCAGAGAATAGCATCCAGATATTCTTTTAGGCTCTGTTTTCTGGGAAATCATTCATAATTTCCTCTGTATTACCTAGTCTGCATTCTGCTAAATGGGGACATTTTTTCCATATTCCTGTATTCTTAAGTCTACCAATTTCACAATACTGAGGAATTAATGATAATAAAGCTGCTTCCCCCTTCTCCCTGCAGTGGCAAGGAATCAAACTAATTAGAGAATGCTGTAAGTCTTCTGCTAATCCCATTGTTTACCATATTTGCAGTGGCTGAGATATTGCTTTTCCATATCCATGGTTAGATCCCCATTTTCCCCATTTTTGGTCTTCCTGTCTCTTTTAGCTCTTCGTTGCATTGTTTGTGCCATTTTGCAGCACTTTGGCATAAAATACAGAATGCAAGGCATGGGAGACACATGGGTTTCTTGATTAAATTCGAAGCTCTAGGAAGGCAGTCAGAGTCCTTTTTTTGGGGGGTAAAAACTTAAGACAAAGTAATTTTCCTTTAATTACAAGGGGGGAAAAAAACCCCCAAAACAAAACAAACAAACAAAAAAGGTATTCCTCTAGTTAAGGAAGGGTACAATGTATTATACAACACAGTCTTTCCACTCCTTCTTGGTGGAGCAACGTTTTTCTTAGTTGTAATTATGTTTACTTGGAAAGACAAATATGAAAGGTTTTCTTGAAGTAGTCATTTGTTCCGAGGAAATCAACTGTGAACAGTGAGTTTTTGATTAATAAATAACCCTTAATCACTATCCAGTGAAGTTACTTCAGTGTCACAACCAGCCATTCACAGTCAACCACTAAGGAAGAGCTGATAAAACTATCCTTTTAGGCAACATCTTCCTAAATATTGAGATTATTCTATGAAAGGCAGGAGCAGCTGAACTGTATGAAGGAATTAATCGATTAAATAATTAATAGCTGTGTCTGCATCGACATAATATATTCTGTTTATTACTTGCACAGAGTTGGAACGCCATTTCATTATTTCTACCTACGAAGACATAAAAGCTCTTACTGTAGAAACAATCCTGGCATCTCATTTGAAAATTTACAGTCTTTAATTCTGTGTTGTGTAAATCTTGTATTATATCCCATTTGCATTAAGAATTTATATTTATGCTTGTGTAAGTTAAGCCCGCATAAGGAATAACAAAGTGTGGGGAATTTTAATTTAAAATTACTGTAATGCTCTTAAACACAGAGTTATGTTGCAAGAAATATGGTTATGGATTAGCAACTCTGTCTCACTTGTTTTTTGTTTTTATTTTTGTCTAAAGTCTGTGAATGTTTCTCACAACTGGAGATGTCAATCCTTCTCTGGACATGTGGAATGACAAATATTCTCAGATTTGCAGGCCTTCCTGAAGGTGGCTCCATTTCATAAAGGTTACATTAGACAATCCAGCATCAGATCAGCTGCAAATTGTTGGTCAGAAGTGGAAAAAACTCCACCAAACCTCAACTGCTCAGATAACAGGTATGAATAATGTCATGAAAGAATTTCCATTGAATAGTTCTGGGATTTAACCAATGTATTCTTAAAGTAAATAACAGAGCAAAGACTCTACAAAAAATTGACAAAACAGCCTTCACTTATGACAGCGTGTGTTTCAGTCTCAGTTCTGAACTAAAGCTGTCTTAGCTGGTAATTTTCCTTTCTTTTTAGCTCTGACTACTGAAAAGTGCAGGTTCACTAGACTGTATCTCATTCACACATAGTTGTTTCCTGCTTCAGTGAAATAAAGAGACAGAGAACAAAAGAGCTACAGAAGAAGGCTTGTTTATTTTAGGATAGTGCTCAATTCTGCCTCAAATTACTTCAGCTCAGGATGTAGATGAAAAGATAAAATGTACAACACTTCATTTCAAAAGAAATTCTAAAATAGGAAATGGGAAAAAAAATTCAATTTCAGTGTACTTCAGAAGAACTATAGACTGAAAAACTTTTAAAACCTGAGAGTATGATTTTTTCTGCCAATTAAAACAAAACAAAACAAAACAAAAACAAAAACAAAAACTTTTATTTTTCAAAAAGAAATTAAAAATGGTTTCTGTTTTGTTGGGGTTTTGTTTTTTTTTTTAATTGTTTATTTTCCTGTTTTCCCTCAAAATATCACTACTCATTAGAAAAGAAAGCCTCAATTTTTGGTAAAATTTTAGAAAGAAGGGTTTTCTTCTGTCTGTGACAAACTATCTGGAACATTTTTCAGATGCCAGTACTAACCACGGAATGGTAAAGAAATTCAAATACTCATTTTTCTTCTTGCTTTGTATACATACTTTGCAAGTATATCACCTTTTAATAATGTTTTAAATACCTTGAGGATAATTTTTGAATTAAAAAATAAAACTAAATATTTTGTTTCTCTCTCCAAAGTTGGGAGCAGGGGAGTCCTTTTTTTGCACTTTCTCTCCACTGGATTGCAACAAAATATAGAGATCTCTAATTATTCTTATATTGATAGCAACAGACATAACACTTTAAAAAATTAAAACAAATTTGTGGAGATCACAAAGGAACAAATAATTGGTAACTCTTGTGTAGACACATAAAGGACAATTCATGCAATAATAATTAAAATGATTATCCTACTCTTAGAAATAAGTATTATATGCCACAGTTATTGTTTGCAAGGTTGCTTTAAGCAGCAGTTTTTAAAATTCATTTCTGCATTTCATGGTCTCTAGAAGGTAGAAATTACAGACCATTCTTGGTTAAGGGAGTCAGTGTAATGTATTTTCTGGGTCATGAAGGCAGCAACAAATCCACCATGAGGTCAGGAACCACAAGAAAGTTATTCTTAAAGGAAATGCCTTCTTAACAGAGGTACAGATAAACCCACCTGAAAGTTTTTTTATGAACAAGTTGTATCTTTTCACACTAAAAAGCTGAATATCTTCACTAATTTTTCTTAACAGATGATTGTGAGCATCCTCACCATTTTTTGGCCTCACCCAAAATAGCAAAGGATCCCAGATAAGGTGGAGCATACTAAGAAAACCTGCTTTGAATTTTAATTTAGAAGGGTTTCCTTTTCCTGCATAGGTGAGTGAACAGCTGACTGTGCTCTGGTACCCAGCTCCTTTCACATGCCCTTCTGCAAGCAGATGCTCACAGATCTGTGCTGTCTGGAATGCCAGAAGACACAGGTTTGATGCAAAATCACAGCATCTCTGGTATTAATTTGCAGCTGAGAAGCATTCAGCAGGACTTAACAGCTCAAGCTGTAGCACCACCACCACCACCTTGGCAGCTCTGAGCTGGCTCCTGCCTGCCCAGGGGGTAGCACAGGCACACACAGCTTAACCATTATAACAATTTAGTTCTGGAAGTCTGAAATTATTTTAATTTCCTAACAAGAAAGAACAAAACAGGAATTCTTCAGAAAGAATATCAGCACTATAGTCTTAAGTTTATGGATGAGCTGGAATCTACATCATGTTTTGCTCTAAATTATTTGAGCAGAGAACTTAAAATCTCCATTCTAATTAGGAGAAACTATAATCATCATAAATTGCTAAAATACCAATGTTGTGGTAAACAAAGCTGACAATATGAGTGTGAAAATTATTTTAAAAAATAAATAAAACATGTTCTATCATGCTTGACGAATTTAATTGTGCAATGTTTTTTACATGCAGGGGTTGTAGACAATTAGTAGTAATCAAACTAATGGTTTGTCCTTGCCAGTTAGCAAGGTTTATTTTGTGTAGTGAAAACATGAAGTAGGTATCTGTGTCAGAATACAGATTATATGGATCTCCTTCCTATACTGAAGGATGACTCTGCCGTGAAAATTTTTAGTTTGTCATTATCCCCTATTCAAAGGGTACTTAGAAACTAAAAGAAGGTAGAGATATTTGCCCCATCTTACTTATCAGTGTAAACTTTGAATTCCTCTTCTGATTGTACATGCTTTGATATCTGAGTAGAACATACAGGGAAAAAGGATAATTAAGGCTCCATCCCACATGACCAACACGGGGCTTTGTGAGAAATGTGCAGAAAATCCTAGTTATTAATTAGTTTTATCTTGTTCAAACTTGCAGGTCCCAAGAGGAGTTTTACCAAAGGCTAAAGGAAGTATGCTTTAAGTCTGACTTCTTTGTTTTCTAACGTGGAATAGAAGACAAGGCTCTTTTGGTTTGTTTCTTCTTCAGTCTATTTTTCCTCATCTGGTATAGATTATTTCTTCCTACTCTACACTGACTCCAACAGAACACTCTATTTGAAAGGACTAACCACTCCTGCTGCTTTCATGTTGTGGAAAGACCTTCCCTAAACTATACAACTCAGCTCAGAGTAGCTGAAATGAAAATTGAGTTTATTGTTCTTTCATATAATGATATATTCACTATTCTTATTTCTTTGTCTTACAATTTAAAATTGCAATTTAAAACACCTTTCTTTGAACTATGGGTGGCTGATTTTCTTCATTTCTGTAGAGAACTCTGTCTTTCAATTTGACATCAAAATTTTGCATCATGCTGGAAATCAATTTTTTTTTTATTGTTAAAACACTACTCATCCCATTTCTTCCCCACTTACCACTTCTTTTTCAGTGAGAAAAAAAATAAAATAATAATAAAAGCAAGATGTGATGTCTCTGACTACAGATTCAGGGTCAAGGAAAGATGCTGTATTCACTGCAACTCACATTTTGCCTCTTCTGCAAAGCAATAGGAAAATCTTTGTTCATTCACCAGTGGGTACCACTGCTGAAATGTTCCCATGGAGACAGGCCATAGCTGAGCACAGCAGCTGAGAGGCACCTCACAGCCCTTTCACCGGGCCTCTGGTTACTTTGAAGGTGATGGAGTGCACAGCAAAAGCATCTCCCTTTTTCAGTAATTCATTTTGCTAGAAGGCAAATGCTCATTTCCTAAACAAAATTATGAAAACTACATAAAGGGCAAATTAAAGACCAAACAGACAAGTTTCCCAATATTCCAGTGATACTTGAGGAAACTTGAAAGCTCTGTATAGCTGAGATTCTGTGTTGTGAGTTTGGGCTTTTTTTTTGTATTTCACAATTATTTCTAGATGTAAAATCTAAGAGCTACTGTCTTCTTTAACATGAGATGACTTTAATGCTATCACTCTTCTGCATTCAAAATAATAATGATACTTTGTGGGATATCAGAATGTGAGTAAAAGTAAACACTTTTACTCTTGGTTTAGTTCCTCAATCTCAGAATAATGTCTGAAACGTATTTATGATTAAAAATGGTTGCATGTTTTAGCTGGATAATTTTTTGAGTGTGCATGTTTGTTTCATTAAGATTGATGAGCTGAGAGGAGGAAAAACTAATGGACATGTATTTCAAGATGTATGTACTGAGTTTTCTGTTTCGTTGTGGTATCTGAACCATGACTCATTCCACAACACTTGATGGAACAAGATGTTCCTAGGAGAAAGACAGACATTAAACTCTAGGATGTGTTTATACCATAGGGAGGCAAAAGAGAAAAGGTCTTTTTAATGAATTTGGGAGTGAAATCCTGACCTCCTTGAAATCAGTAATAAAACTTTAGCTTTGCTTCTCTAAGGTATTTTTTGAGCAAAACGAGGAAATTATTAGTTCTGCTATAGCAAATACTGATAAAAATTAATTTTCAATAGTTCAGTCTTTTCCAGTTACCAACATTGAAATGAACTAAAACTGAAAAGATAAAAAGATACCAACAGAGTGCTAAAGTGATTTTGGAACTATGTTACAAAACACTGAATGAATTGTATTTGCTTAGTTTGGTGAAAGAAAGTAAAAGATGAGATATATTGATCCTTTATAATTAAAAAAACAAGTGATTTAAAATATCTCAAAACTACAAGAATTTGCAGGACTTAATACTACTCAAATCATAGTGACTTTAAATACCTACAGGTGTTCTGCTGCTTACCCAGTTTAACATGTTAAGCCAATTGTCAAGTATGGAGTCCTTTTTCCTAATTAGGAAGAATTTCTGCAGAAGCAGAGTTTACTTTTTTTAGTAGCATGAATCATCATCATCATCTACGAATTTTATTTTCAATAATCCAGGAATCTGCTAGGCAAACAGTGCTTTCACTTCCTCCTGTTTCCTTCCTGTGGTGTGCCATTGTCTTTTGGTAGGTGTCAGGAAGCCTTTCCTGGCCCATGGCACCTGCAGTTACGTGGGGTGATGCTGTGTGGTCCCCGTGATACAGCTGCTGTTGGTTTGTGGCACAGAGGTTAGTGAGGGCTTGCATGGAGTGACCCAGGTGGCCCTGTCACTGTGCCCCATCACTGTGCCCTGCTGGGTGGAGGATCAGTGTGAACGTGACAACCCAGCAGCCTGTTGGGTCCCATTTAACTGAACACACCATCTCCATCCAGAGCTGCTCGTGCCGTGGTCACAGATGTTGTCTTTGCTGGAATGTCTCTGATGGGAGCAGGAGAATTGAATTCAGTCTAGTGCAAAAATTAGAGAAGCCTAAGGCACTGCCTTTTTTTCCCCTTTGTGGTCATACGAGTCATCATGCTTGAATGCAAGGAGCTCCTGAAATGAAGAAACCAGAGCCTGTGAGAAATTCTAGGTTTAATGCCTATCCTAACATTTACCAACCTTTTTTTCCCTCATCCCAGAAAATCAGGTTGTTGGAGCAGTACTTTCACTAGCTGAAAGTGAATATTTCTCATCCATCATGCTTGTCTCATGCCATATTTGCAAAGAACTGTATTGCAGCTACTTAGGATTCAGTTGTAAAAATGCTGAGACTGTCAAATTTTATTTACCAGACCTTGCATCCACATTTGCCAGAAGTTTTAAAGGTTGTAATTTATTCAGCAAGTCTCTATTAGGTGATTTGGAGAGTCATTCTCCTGCAGAAAAGTCTCATGAAGTGAGAGCTCACTCACTGCAGCCTGGCAGATATGTCTAATTCATGCTGCAGTTGTAGATGGATACAGGGCTCAATGTAGCCGGACCCAAGTATCACAAAATGATTGATCTTTATCTTTGCAAGACAACTGATTTGGGCCTATTCTATGAGACCTGAAGAGCCACTCAGTCTGACACAGAGAGGATGTTGGAAAAATGGATTATACAGGAACCGTTTTGCCCCAAGACCTTATTCTGAGAGGTACAAAGTTGCTATAACACATCTAACCAAGTTGTCTCTTAGTACAAAGTGATTATAGCCCTGTTTAATTCTCAGATTGGTGAACTTTGTGGGCACCAGTCTGCATTAAACATACAGGTGAGCAGAAGATAACATTCAGAACTATATTTCTCCAGCTAAAGATAGAAATAGGTAGGATAATGTCACAGAAAATGTTATATTCAATCACTTGCAGAAGATTGAATTATCTGTCCTGATTCTGGTTGAGATAGAGTTAATTTTCTTCCTAGTAACCGATATAGTGCTGTGTTTTGGATTTAGGATGAGAATAATGATCACACATAGACATTTCAGTTGTTTGTAAGAAGCATTTACACTAAATCAAGGACTTTTCAGCTTCTCACCCCACCCCACTGGTGAGTAGGCTGGGGGAGCACAAGTAGTTGGGAGGGAACACAGCTGGGACATTCCATACCATATGGCATCATGCTCAGTATATAAACCAGGGTGATGATCATAATGATGGCATGTGTTTTTATAAGTCACTGTTAGTTGTGACAGAGCCCCGCTTTTCTGGGAACAGCTGAACTCCTGCCTGTTCATGGACAGTGGTGAATGAACTCCTTGTTTTCCTTTGCTTGCATGTGCAGCTTTTCTTTTATTTAACTGTCTTCATCTCAAAACACGATTTTCTTCCCTTTTGCTCTTCCAGTTCTCTCTCCATCCTGATGCAAGGGAAGGGAACAAATGGCTCTGAGTGGCTTGGTTAAGCTGAGGTCAAACCCTGATGCTATCCTGTTTTCAGAGCTCCTCTCTGAACAGTAAAAGAAACCAAAGAATTAATCAAAAGCAAAATTGTGCCTTCTGCTTCCCTTTAAGAGGCGATCAGGTGCCTGACCCTTGTGTCTGTTTAGTGTGGAGAAATGTGCCATCATGCTCAAACACAAGTATCATTTCTTGCTCAACTTTGCAGTGGAATTTAACAATCATCTTTTCATCAGCTGAAAAATCACACAAAGACTTTCAGGATCAAACTTATTATGCATTCTGTATCCCAATACTCCATCTGCTGTTTCCTTGTTCCATATCCCATTAACAATGCTAAGCTGCAGATTGTTTTTCACATAGTAATGAGCTGCATAAGTATGTAAACAAAACAAAAGTTATATATTTCTGCTAGAAACAGTGCCAAGAATGCCTCCTGTTGCAACACTACTAATGACAGGATAGCAACAGTGGAATAAAGAGAGTAATTTGTAGTATTCCCAGGTCAGCTGCACACATGGTTTCTCCAAAATAAGCAAGTGAGGGAATTTATTCCATACTTACAATGCACTAAATTCATTCTTGCTTTAATTGCAGTAGCCTCAGTGGCTCTGTATTATGGTAGAATTTGGCCTTGCAGTTGGAAATCTTCCTACAGATGGTCGTGAAAAGAGGTGACCAGCATAAATAATGTCATTATCCAAATTAACTGGAATTGATTAATCCATCCATCCATCCATTTCCCAAATGATTATCTTGAATTAAAATAATTGCCTGGATAGCATTCCATGGCTAATCCCTGGATGCAACAGAGATTTCTAAATAGCATTTTACTCATGCTAGCACAGCCACCAATACCTGGCAGTAGGGAAACACATCTCAATCTGCTATAGTTCAACATAAGGACAGAGGAAGGTTTGGAATGTCTCTAAGAAATAGACTTACAGACTGATATTTCTATAAGCATAAGGTTGCTGTGGAACAGGGCTTCAGTTGTTGCAGAATGCAGGGGGGTGGTGCCTGCTGTAAAGACTGACATTTCTGGACAAGCACAGGCTTGTATGAAGAGCACAAAGAAACCATGAGATGATATCAGTAGGCATAGCAGCCTCTCACCATCGTGTATTTTTGTAGGCATCACAGTAGTGGATGCTTTTTCAACCGCATCTCTGAAGGTAGCTGGCTCTGTTGATGCTTACAGATTGATCCTCCCAGCTGTGAAAGTGATAAAAAGTCTGATGACACCTGTCTGAAGATGTAAAACATGGGCAGAGGAGCCTGACACCACAGACTGACCAGAGGCAAGATTCGCCTTTCTGATCATGATTAGGAGATGATGGGTGTGACAGGGATGCCTTGGAAAGGCAGTTTCTGAAACTGCATGTGAAGTGTGAGAGAGATACAGAGTAGTAATTTATAGAAGGGGATAACAAGCTCAAATGAGCTGGGTAAGAGGAGGATGCCTGTAGCCACAGTATAGTAGCTGTTAAATTCAGAGAAAAGGTTGTTTTAATATAATGTGAGAGTATACTTAGACATAGGCATACATTGACATAAAAACCTGTGTCTAAGAGATGTTTTGTACAGAAAATATGCAACATCCAAGCACAGTTTGAATCCAGAAACATTGCATTCAGAGCTGAATAGAGGCTCAAATTACTTCAGCTGCTTTATCACTCAGTACAGTAGCTGGTACACATTTAAAAAAAAATGAGGTGAGAGAATTGGTTATGGCAAGACTGCAGGAACAGTATTAGTTGTTTTGGGGGTTTGTTGCTTAGGAGGGATCCGACAGCCAGTTATAGAATCATGGAATATCCTGAGCTGGAAGGTACCTACAAAGATCAGGTCCAGCTTCTGGCTCTGCGCAGGACACCCCAAGAATCACATCATTTGCCTGAAAGTATTGTCCAAGTGCCTCTTGAACTCTGTCAGGCTTGGTGCTGTGACCACTGCCTTGGGAAGCCTGTTCCAGCATCAAACCATGCTCTGCATGGAAAAGCTTTTCCTGGTATCCAAACTAAACTTTCTCTGCCTCAGTGTCATGCCATTTCCTTGAGTCATGTCACTGGTCATGAAAGTGAAGCCCTTTGCTTCACCTCATGAAGATGCTGAAGACCACAATGAGAACTTCCCTCAATCTCTTCTTCTTCAGGCTGAACAAACCAAGTGACCTCAGACACTCCTCATATAGCTTCCCCTCCAGACCCTTCACTATCCTCATGGTCCTTCTTTGGACATTCTCTAAAAGCTTAATGTCTTTTTGGTATTGTGATGCCTCAAATTGCACACAGGACTCATGAGACGGTCACACCAGTGCAGAGCAGAGTGGGACAATCTTCTTTCTCGACTGGCTGGTGATGCTTTGCCTGATGTCCCCCAGGACAGGGCTGGCCAAGAACTGAAACAAAATCTGCAAATGAAGAAAAATATTATTGTTTTTGTTTTTCATGAAATTAAATTCCAAACCAGAACAGAAAGTGTCAATTAACTCACAGCTAAATGGAAGACAGGAATGAAGGGGGCAGTTTCACCAAGAATGAAGCTGACAAAACTTAGGGGCTGTTGTATCAGAAGTTCTGGTTAAAATTTCTTATCTGCCTGATGAAAATGGACCATCTTGAGATGAAAAGGTATAGCACCTTTTGCATGGTGTCATTTTGAGTTTCCTAGAGAACCCTCATTGTCTACATCAGAGATTGAAAGCATTTAAGCTTCAAGTTTGGAGTGTTAACTGCTCAGACAGAAGAATCGCATGAAACGAGAAACATATTCAACCAGCATGAAGGAATTGCAGACAAGGAAGCAAACCTCAACATATCCCATGCTGTGGTGACTAGAGCACTCTCTTGATGGGTAGAAGGCTCCAATTCACATCTTTGCCCATTAACAAAGTTCAAATAATGATAAAATTAATACAGCATATCTGTGGAAAGTGTAAGAAGTGAATTCATGTCTCTTCAAGTGGAGCAAAGCAGGACACAAGCGGAGGTGCTCAAAAGCAGTGGTATTCAAAAGGTAGGCTGTTGCTTTCTTCTATGGTTTCAGAAGTACAGTCACAAAACCATCCTGCCATAAAGCTGATATTCATTTCAGGGCAGTTGATACTACATTTTTTTGCCATTGCTATTACATTTTCCTGGGAAGTACACTGTTATAAATCAAACAACCCTTGAAAAATATTAAAATATTAATACTCTTGACTACCTAGAAACTTGTTAGAGACATGAGTAAAGGTACAGCCTTTTCATTACATTTTGCACACCAGCAGCACTGGTGAAAAGGAACAGGTCTATTGGAATTGCAGCAGTTTAACATGATGCCAGTCAAATCTTTGTCTTTTATGCTGGGTTTGCTGCAAACAGCTGTTGTATGTGCCCAGTCACATTGTTTGAGATAACCTCACTGAGTCTTCTAAAATCTTGATCAATTCCACCAGCATTTACTCAGTTTTGGAGCGATGGCTGTTAGACCAATTGTTCTCTGCCAAGCCGAAGTCTTCTCAGATTCTAAGACATCTAACCAAACTTCTCAGGAGAGAGGAAATGAAGACACAGAATCAGGGGTATCTGTTTAAAGACTCTCAGTATGGCTATGAGCCTGGTAATTCAGTCATCAAAATAGCACTTTTTTCCCCAAGAAATAGAGGTTTCTGTCAAGCAAAATGAAAGTGAAGATATTTGTTTTTATGAGAACCAAATAACCTTTATCACATTAAACTGAGGAAGATTAATTAGTGGGTTAATTTACTTATTTATTTATTTTCCTTACATAGAGACATAGAACATAAGCCTTCATAAGATATCAAAAGCTTTAAGATGACAGTCATATATTTTCAATAAAAATGTTGACTAAAGAATAGCAAATACCTTTATGTAAGAAAAAGAAAACATGACACACATGTAGCTTGCCTTTCTAAATTAAACTTTGGAATAAATTTTGAAAAGGGAGTTGAGGAGTGGAGATAAGTGGAATCACATGTACTGCATTGTGAAAGATAAGAGATGCTAAATTAATTCAGTACTGTTCTTTGAGAAGTGTTCTTTAATGATGGGATGTGCATGCATTTTACATCACCATGAACTCACAAAGAGAATTAAGATGATGTAAGATGGGAGAAGAGAGAGAACAATTCAAACACGGCTGAAACAAAGACTGACATGGGTTACTGCCAGTATGGAGGGGCATTAGTAGTGGAGATGCAGAAAGCAGGGTTTCAGTGATGAGCATGGCAGTGGAACCAGCAAGATCCTGGGTGGAATGTGAATCTCAGCATTTATTTCCCGAATGTAGTGATAGCAGAAGTTACAGTTACCCTTCTAAAGCTTTATAATCTTCCCACAAGAAAGTGAACAGTGTGACTTCTATAATACATTTGAAAGCAAATCCTTGACTACATATTTCTGTATGTAGTCTCCATTTTAGAAGAGTACACATTGCTTCTTAAATAAACTGCCATCACTCAAGCTTTTATTTCTTATTTCATTGCCAAAGAATTGGTAGTATTTTTTTTTCTTATTTTCAGCAATTTTGCATTATAATTTCACATGCATATGTGTAATGTGCATTTTGTGTTCTAATAGGCAGCACAGATTATCCCTAAGAACAGCAGGTTTCACACATTTTTGAGAGAAACTAACCATTTTTAAGAGTATTATCTCATGTTTGGTTCAGGCGAAAGAAATTTTTGGCATCATTATAACATCACTTCCCAAAGGAAAAAGCATGATGTCAGTGATAAAAATGTGAGACCTCTGAATGATCTAAGATTAAGAAGAACCATACCAAAAGGCCAATGTGAAAAAGCCCTTTACTGACAACTGGGTACTCTTGCCATTCTGAAAGTATTAATTTCTTAATTTTTTAAAAAAATTTCGCCATTCTAATTTACAACATACTTTTAGAAAATATTACTGAGAAATCATTTGGAAAATGTGTTTGGAAACATATGGTGGCATTGGATAGTTGTCAGGCATTTAAGTAGAGAAAACGAGTTTCACATACACCTGCAAGGATGGGAAATAGTCCCAGTTTGTTTGATTTATCATCGCATTCTGCATCACCTGACATCATGAACTTGAGTTAAACATTTGGGGATTGATTGTGTTTGCAATATTTGTTCTCCTGATTTCTATAAAAAGGCCTAAAGTCCAGAAGTGCCTTTACAGTAGTAAGACCAGGATTACATATTCACTTCCTAGTTTCTTTTTACCTCACTCAGAAAGGAGGAATGGTTGGATGGTTTGTTCACAAAAGACATTGAATACTTTTATATCCTCCTTTCTTCCACAATATTTCTTCTTGAAAAGAACAGGAACCATCACAGCTTTCACTGCACCTTTGCCTGATCCAGGATGCTTCTAGTTCTGCTACCCAGAATATTTTCCTCTTAAAAAACTATCTTTTTACCTTCCCCCTTATTTCCTTTCTTAATGGAGAATAATATAGCTAATTTTAAAGATGAAGTTGCTAGTTTATTTTTGAAGCCTTAACTCTGCTATCACCACTGCGTTACCACAAAAGACATGCAGGTGGTCCACTCCCACTTCACCTTAATAGATGCATTTATTATTACCTACTGCCAGCCAGGTCCACTTATGTCCATAGGAGGGCTGCAAGAATTAGTCCTGTTATGCCTTGTCATAAGCACTATCTTGAAGCTCCCTCTCTATCAACCTCTGTGACTCCTCCTGTTTCTGTTTCATACTTCTGTCATCTCTCTTCTGCCCATGCATATTTTAAAGACTTGAAAAACTGACTATGAACATAAGCCATTTCCCTCTTAAGTCAACTTTAGAATCTAATGTCCTGTTCTAAGCTGCTATCTCTGTCAGAAGATTCAGGATTATAATGTAGTACAATGTTATTACTGGTAATGAGTGGCTGGATGGGCAAGATCACTGGAGTTTAAATGAAACATGAGAGTTGAAAAAGAGCAACAAGAAGAAACTCATCTTTCCTGTATACCCTGGGAAAGAAGATTGCTTTAAAGAGCCTATCTCATGGTCATAGTCCTTTCCTGGAAAGCAGCTCTGACTCTATGTTGTTCCCAAAGGCTGATGATTTGCTGCAGAACTACTCCATGCTGATACTAAATACCCATCCATTTTCCCTGTAATGCCACTCATGGGAGACTGGGAATGCAGAAAAAGACAGCATCTGTATTCCTGCATGCAGAGTTTAGGTGGCAACTAAATAAAGTAAAAAGATTTTTCTCCTTATATCCTCATCTAGGCAGCCAGAGAGAGACAAAATCCAGTCCTGCAGAGATTTAGTGAAATGGAGAGAAATGACAGCTGCTGTTGTGGTGGAGAAGGTACAAGTGGTCACCAAACCTGGGGAATGTCTGCCTGTGCTTTGCACAGCTGTGAGCAGCAATAGAAAGAACAGGATGTCACTCCTGATCTCTGGGTGCTTTCAACTATTTTTAGAGAACCTGAAACAGTAGAAAAACCTCAAACAAGTAAAAGATCAAACAGAAGGAAATTTTCTATCTCTGAGTAAAAACCATTTAGAAAGACAAGGAAATAATTGGGAGTAGAGAGTGTAGAAGATGACACCTCCTTCAAAATGACCCTTTTGTATAAAAGAAACCTCTTTTAAACACCCCTGAGAATAATGAGCTGCAAGCTGCAATTAGCATGAGAAGTAGAGTTATTGCAGAGAATGGTTTGAAACAAGTGCTAAAGCAAAATGAACTTCGTGAAAAGAGTCCTGTCAGAAGCCCTTATTTTTCTTAGACTGAAGAATTTCTGGGTAAAATTTCTTGCTCTCCATTGAAAGGAGACTAAACAAAGGAGTTATGGCAAGCTCATTATCAGTCATGTTAATTTTCAGTAGGAAATAACAGTGGAATGAATACAAACTGTGTGCTTGTGGCACAGTGTGCTACACCTTGCTTACTTGTGTGGGTTGTGAGCAGACCTCAGTCAATGTGTTCTGGACTCTCTGTTGTGAGTCGGTGGCACAAGCCCCTGGGGTGCTGCTCTGAGCTGCAGTGCAACTGTGCCCATTGCTGGGCTGTCATTAAGCAAATATAAGAAGTTCTTTGAAGGGACTGATAGATGGCAAAGCATATTTAAATACAGAATTGAATTTCCAAGTAAAAAGCAAGGACTTGAACTGCAAAGTCCCGATTCTGAGGTGTAACATGAAAGAATGGGAAGTTATTTTGAAGAATTGGATTTAAAACAGCATCTTAGCACAATTTGGCATATCATGCTGATATGTAGGAGGGAGTTGCTTGGTCAATCTGACAAAAATTTCAGCACAGTGTTGAAGCCCTAGCACACAATTGTATTCTTATCTTAAATTTAAGACAAAAATACAATGTAAAGTTATATTACTGGTGGAAATTAGACTATTTCTTTCACAGTGTTTTACCAGAAAATGGAAGCGATCTATATTTGTACCTTAAGCTTTAGGACTTTGAGTTGGCTGAGAGTAGTTAAAAAGGGGCGGTTAGATTTATAAAATGAGCAAAGGCTTCAGAATCCGAACCTATATTTATTGCCAGAAGAAGAGGAAATTCTCCACATTTTGATAACTAATACCACCAACTCTTGCTAAAATTGAGTCCTATAGAAGACATCACTATTCAGACAAGAATATAAGCAAGAAAAATAGAAGTTATACCTGTAGGTGATTCTCTGCAAAAAAAATGAAAGTTGACTGTACATTTGCAATAAAATGTATATAACATAAAAGTGACTGTGAAAATTATACATGCAGAAAATTGACTGTCTGCAACAGTGAAACTGTGAAATGCCCAACATAGAACAAAGACAGAAACTTGAACCTCTTTAGGACATACTGATTTAAATCCTCAAATTCTTGAAATTGATCATATTCATTTATGAATGTCAGATCTGTTTGCATATTTCTGTGATTTTTATTTCCATTAAGAAGATTCCTTTTTGTTTCAATTGCCTGTAATTTGTTTCACAGTACCCAAAAAAGAGAACCTTTTTCAGAGTTTTTTAGTATCTATCATTTTATATTCTGAATCCAGTTAAGTTTTTAGGAAGAAGTGGTAACTTGTTTTCATTATTTTATGGTACTTAGCTCTTTAATACGGGGATTTTTTACTATTTTTCATTCTTAGTTGACTGTAAGGAACTCCCACTGCCATCCTGAAATTAGCTAAAATAAAGAAAATTTGTCAAGCTGTATTTTTATGAATAAAGAGTATTAGTTCAGCTCCAGTTGATAATTATACTTTGATAATACCTATGTAGAGTCCAACACGTTTTTCAGCAGCCCTGTGGTTCACCTGGTGAAATCATGAGTCTCTTCTTGCAGGTGTGGGTTTTTCTATTAGCATATGCTTGACTGAAAGCATCTGATTCGCAGACTCTGCCAGGACAGCAGATGCTGTGCGAGTCATTTCTGAGTGATACAGAGTGTGGAACTCATGACTGTAAAAGTAACATCTTCCCTCTGAAATCCTATTCCAAGACATTTTTGAAATATATTAATTTTTGAAACTTTTACTTTGGAAGATTTTAGAAAGAAAAAGCAAATTTTTTGGTTATCTCTTGAGTAAACTTTGTATTGCTTTCTTATACTCTTGGATGTTGAATGCTGCAGAATTAGTGGGTTGGGGAACATTTTGCCTGTGGCTACAATGTGGACTTTGTGTAGGAACAAGCTCACATAAAGCCCACTGATAGAGTCAGTTCTGGTCATCTGTAATTCAAGTTCAGCATCTGAAAAACTGATTACAGACTTCTGACAAATAGATTGGGAAGAAATATACAGTAAAAGGGCTAGTACTTACTATGGAAGAGAAACAACCAAAATCGAGGGTTCTAGGTAGAATCACAATGTAACCCTAGGATTTGCTCTAATCCCCACTGAAATTTAAAATTGGAGCAGGCATTTAAGTAACTGAAGGAAGACTGCTTTGATTGTAAGGCAATTGTCATCACTGAAATCATTTCCAGCTCTGTTCTACTTTGTTCAGTTATGTCTGCAGCTGGCATGAAGTGCAGAGATTTAGAGACGTCTTTGATATAAGAGCTAAAAATGTCAGCCTCATCCAGCTATATAAGACAGTGCAAAACTGCCTTTTTTCCCACTCACACTTCAAGAGTTTAGGACTAAAACTGTTCTTCTCTCTAAAATCTGATCAGCTGTTGCCTATTCTGGAGAAGGTAAAATTTCTGTGAATCCAGGATATGCTTAAATTTTAGATTCCTAATGTACAAATCTCCTTAAAACAAATGTCTAAAATGCTTATATAACCTATAGTGAAAAGCAGGTGCTTTTGAAAATCTCTTGTTTATTTAAACATAGACAACTAAGCTGAACAGAGAGAGCTGATGATCAATGGCTTTTGAGCTAGAAATAGCAAAGAGAAAATGTGCAGTTCCTGAGCTGTCCTACCAGACATTGTGGTATTAATTTTATATTCCCATATGAACATGTATGTTAACCCTGTGCAGCTGAGCACTAACTGCTAAGACATGGGATTAAATGACAAATGTCATTAAGTCCTTTTCTGTTAACTGGAAATGTAGGGGCTTGAAAACCTGGGCCATGATGCTTAAAAGAGAGGGGGGAAATCTGTTTATAAATGGCTTATGACCTTTTACCATTGTTTCTTCCTCTTAGAAGATTTTTGACCATAACCAATCGTGTTTGCTGTAATTTATGACATTTTTAGGTGATTATTTCCTCCCACTCATGATCCAGAGAGTTTAGACCCACAGTCAGGCCTCTGTTGAAGATGTTTATAGCCTGTTGCATTTTAGCTGGCACCTACTGTTTTCAAATTCCAGACTCAATGAATAAGAAAACAGAATTGGCCAAGAACACAAAGCTGAGATATCTTCAGTTTTAATCTTCATGCTAGAATGCTGCTGCCATGGCTTTAGTTATTAACTGCTCTCTGTCTCTTCTGAACCACAATCTGCCACCGGGACTTACACACTACATAGGAGAGGAATTGAGTGGATTGATAGTGACTTAATAGAGCTGTTAAACACAAATCTAGTCATAATTATTATTATCCAACAATGATTTCCTTCTACAGAAAAAAAATTAGTCATTCTCTGCTATGATTTACTGATTTGAGCTTGAACGGTACTGAATTCTCTCTGTTTGCAATTGAACTACAAAAAAAAAATCATATTCAGAGGGACTTTTCTTCAGTACGATATATTACATGTTCTTTAGAGAAATAGGCTTTTCTTGAATGAAACAGCTAACAAGGAAGCTGAGCTTCTAGGAGCATTTAGCTCAAACATCAAAAATTTCACAGCTAAAAGAAATTGTTCTACAGTTAACTTGTCAGCTGCCTGAACTTATTTACATATGTATTAATAGACATGTAGCTATGCCTTTGGTACATTATCTATCTATCTATCTATCTATCTATCTATCTATCTATCTATCTATCTATCTATCTATCTATCTATCTATGGTCCTATCTATTCTTACTTTTTTTCCTTTCTGGGGCTAGACAAAAATCTCTGCATGCCTGCAGGAAGAATGGAACCTTCCCCCACCACCTTACTAGGAGAATAGGGTTCATCAGGCCATTCTAATGAGGAATTGTAGTCCCCATATTTGCAGTTGTAGTACCTGGCACGCCCTGCTTGCAAAGGAAAAGAGATACTTGGAGTAAATGAAAAGAAGACACAGATCTAATTTTTATTTTCTTTTTAAGCATGAAAAAATAAATCCTGCAGAATCAATTTAGCTCAATTATATTTTCTTTTTCTGGCTACAGAAGAAAATGACACCCATTCTTCGTTTTCTATCTGATCTGACTAGGAAATTCCATCATTTTATCTCTTTACTGATTCTTTCTCTTGCTAACATTCACTGCTCTTCATTTTGCCTTCATTTACAGTTTATCCAATAAGCATTCATAACATTTACGTTAATGGAACTGCTCAGAAGCACTTTTTTTTTAAAGAAACTGAAATTTAGAATGAAAAGAAAGAAAAAACAGAGTACACAGCTTGAACTTTCTTTGACTTACTTGATTTTGAAAGTGTCTGTAACAACCAGTCATCCAAGCTTATTACAGCAACAATACCAAGAGACTTCTGACATATTTTTTATTGTGAAAAAATTTATTTTAAATGTCAAGTCAGTTCTTTCACATTGCCTCAAGTTTAGGGCTTAATCTCGGGTCCATACAAACAATTTCAACTTCCTTAGCAGACTTTGGAAGAGACAAAAGGAGCCTATCTCAGTGAGGGCTCCTTGGAACACAGATTGCAGACTCCTGGTTTGACTGACCATTTCCCACTCCACATGCAAGCACAGCACTGCACTTGGGTACCAGCTCTTGGGCTGCTATTGCTTCCCAGAACTGTGCTGCAACAACTAAAAAATAACAGGGCTCATTGTATGTACAAGGCACTACATTAGTCACACGCATCAATAATCAGATTCCCAAGTCTTGGTCAGCATCAGTCACACTCACACAGCCTGAATTCCATGTTAATCTTGACTTTTCTTCTCGTCTCACCATCACCACTCATTTCAGAAGTTTCAGTGAATTTATAGGTCTGGATCTTTGGCCCAAACCTGGTGACTGGCAACAGAGTGACACCAGAGCTTTGTTAGTTACCTCAGTCTGTTGAGGAGCAGAGCTCCTGCCCTCTCAACTGCCCTACTCTGTCATTCACATTTCTAGGAGTTCAACATAGTGACAGACAGTTTTGTGAATTAACAGGGTACTGAGGGCTCCTGACATTCACAAGAGTTTTCAAGAAAAGATTACACACGATTAATGCAGAATAATTTCCCTTTGCTTTATAACAAACTTGGCATTGGTCAATGAATCTTCACATCAGGAAAAGATACTCTTTTAATCCTCTCTTAAAGATGTACTGATTCTAGTTGGCTCACATGAGCTGCTCCTAAACTACAGAACATGGCAAGAAGGTGGAAAACTGTCATTAGAAATGACACTGTACAAACACTCACCTCAGAGGAAAATCACATGTCCATATTTTCACAGGTTATGGACTATCAGTAACCTGCCCAGTGTCGTCCAAAAGCAATAAATGTTTAAAAACTGCACACATTGCACATGCATTAACAATACAGCAGCCAGCTGATGGAGCTGGCTTGGAGCACATCCCATCCTACAATCAATAATGCTGTCAGCCTTTGTCCTCAATGCTCCTCCATCTCCCTTCAAAGTCACCTACACTCTGATATTATAATTTTTGAGGTCTTGTTTTTGATTGGTAACAACTTAGAAACAATCTAAGATAAATGTTTTAGAACTTTTAAGGGAGTCACATTCTTATTTGACTGGAGTTTTATTATTCACTTTTGTCAAATCAATTTTTTTAAAGGTGAAATTTCAGAAGAATTACTTTCAGTGAATATTTGTACTTGCATCATCTTTTTTAGAATGTAATTTATTTCATGATTCTAAGATTTTAAGATTTTAATCTTAACACAATATGCAATATAACTTGATATATTGTCTAAGTTTCTTCCTTAACAATTTTTTAAATGTCACTATCACAAATCATTGATGGCATGCTTATTTTCATTGTATTTCTCCAGTTGCACTTTTTTTTCTCTAAGCCTTTTTTGTTAGTGAAATACTAGAAAATAATTTGCAAATTTTAATATGACTTCATTTTTATGAAGTCCAGTTCTATTCTAATAAATGTTTTTATATTATGAAAAATGAAGAGCATATTTTTATTTTATTTTTTGACTTCATAACAATAAACCTTCAAAATAAGCGGCAATTCAGCATAAAACAATACGGCCTAAAGAAATCCTGGTCCCCCTCCTATGAAAGGCGACCTTCAAGATATAAAGAAATATTGTTAATCTCTGAAAGTTAAGTAAAAATATGTAAACTACCTACTTTCCTTATGTATTGTGGTCTGCCTACTCTGTACTACACAGATATTAATTTTGAAAGCTGTGTAGAATCTTGGGTTAGTTTAGAAAGAAAACGGGTGTCTGAACAAAAATGAGTGGCTTCCTGTTTATAGAAGAAGGGTAAAACAGTATTTCTTCTTTGATGTCAAAATGGCCACAGTTATTCATGCCTTTATCTCCAGGATGATTCAGAGGAACAGATTTTACTCCAGCTCTGTGCAATTACCAAAATTGCAACAGCAAAACAGGTCATTCATCATTCTTGTAATACTATGAGAAATATTGAAATTGTTCCTTACCTTCAGCCATATGAATCAGATACTCTTTGTTATATAGCTAAGAAGTTGCTCATCATTGGCATGAACCTCTTTTTTCTCACTTAATATGCTTTTTATTGCTGCATTTTTCCTTATTTTTTATGCTGAGAATGAAATAGAAAAATGATATGAACTAAATATTCATATTGGCAGAAAACATTGTAAACAGATTGTCAATTGATGATTGGTTAGCACACAAAGCTGTATGGAAAAAATATTTGTTCCATCTCTTTGAAAAATCTAAGGTAGAAAACAAATTTATTTTCATGTTACATATTNTTTTCCATTTTGCTGATTTGGCTACTTGATAGAAACTCTGTTCAGTAAAATTTCCTACATTTCTGGACCCCATTCCTCCCTACGTCCTAACCCTAATATGTAGTTTTAAAATAACACTTGCTAATTATAGGTGAAATCATAGCTCTCTTGAAGTCTGTAAAAGCTTCTTCCATAGATTTCAGTGGAACCAGGATTTTACTTCAGAGGAGGTAAACTCCGTTTTTATCCTGACTGGGTGGGTTTAATTAGATAAGTGAATTAACCTCGAGGATAAAAAATTGACAGTTAAATAGCATTACATTTGGACTCCTAAAGTACATGAATTCAAATAGTTAAGAAGAAACAGTAATTCTTGTGTCTATAAAAACTAAAGAAAACAATGGCCCCACTCTGCCTATGTTTTCTTGAGCTGCTTCTACTAAAGGTCCAAAATGCCAAGTAAGAACAGAAAAAGGGGGTGGAGCACTTAAGAACATCTGACAATAAAAGAGATCTTCCTTTAGCCCCAGCAATAACTGATTGTCTTCCCTGACAGCCTTACTGTACATGTGCATCTGCTCTGGGGATAAGGGGGTGCATTTTCCACTTAGAAATTGCTAGATAAAATGAGAAAATGTAATTAGATTAGCAAAGTACTCTAATTTCTGAGCTGTATACCAAGAATGCTATGTAATTCCACTGCAAGAAAAATGTAAGGGTATTCAGAGAAAAAAACCCAAACCACAAACAAAACCAACCAACCAACCAAACAAACAAACAAAAACCACAAAAAAACCCATACAAAACCACAAAATAACAAAACCAGGCATTGGGTCATCACAAAGTAACAATTAATTCAGTATTGATTTCAGATTATGGATTGAATCATCAACCAGTCAACATTTTGGGTAATGATCTCATTTACTGACCTACAAGATACTTCCTCATTTTGATCTTTAAAAATAAACTGTCTCCAAGAATCTGGTTTTAATGGAAATTAAATTTAAAATCTTTCTGAAAAAAACTTCAGTCTGAAGAGTGTCAAACCAATCTTTGTCAAGGAAAAGTAGTTTTGTCAAAAATATCCCAGACAACTGTGAATAATCATGAATTACATAACAGTTTTGTTGTCTATCCTGAGGGATAAAGGCATAAAAATATAAAAAATAATTTGACTTTAAGGGCCACTCCAAAATAGGCCAGGATAATAATTCAGTGAGTACAGAATAGCTTTAACAACAACAAGGCAGACATCTTAGGAGCTGCAAAATTTTATTAACACTGTGGGGCTTCACTGACTTTGAACTCTGGTTCCCAAGTAGAGATTTAATCTTTCCCTTCAACTGTGAAAAGCCTCTTGCTCTTTTACAGGTCTTGAAGGCTTTACATAGTTTCATACTTTATATGAAACTTGAATTATAACCTCCTGTTAGTTTGAGTTCTTTCTTTCTATCTAATTTTTTTTTTCCAAAGCGAGAGGTGCAGTTTAGTGCAATTGTTCCTCTAAGTATCTCCCCAGGAGTGATTGTTAGTTGCTTATATGAAGTGCCTCCACTTAAAGGGCCAATTTGCACAGCATGATGTTGCAGAGCAGCAGTGGCAAGACGGGATATTTAAAACAGTATTAAATACAGTAAGAAACTGCATAGGAAAACTGAGTCAATAAAAACAACAACAACAAAAAAGTGGAATTAAAAAAAATTGGCATTAGGAACACGGAGCATTAGAATTTTGAAGGTTCAAAACAATTTTATTTGTAGAGGAGTAAGGATTGATACTAAGAAAAATGGTTCCTTGTCTCTTGGCTGTTCCTGGCAGCACAGGAAACCTCAGCTCAAATCTCTAATCTGAACCAAGTGAGGAAATTAACCTGTCTCAATCCACTACAGTCTTTTTCCCAGAAGTGTAGTGAGGAGGAACCCCTGACTATGACAGTTCCTTCCAAATATGAAGTGAACACATTGCCTTCCTCAGGTCACATCCTGGAGGTCTTTCTGACAGGCACATATGAACGCTGAAAGGTGACTGATACCATAACACATAGTCCAGTCAGTTATGGTGTTTTGAGAATTACAAAGCACCCATGAACCCTCTTTCAGAGCCGGTCCTTGTTACCACAGAATTGTTGCTGCAAGAGGACGAATACAGCAATGTGGAATACATTTACCTGCATCTTACCGTGAAAGCTAAATCCTCAAAAGTTATTCCTTCCACAGTGTTCTTGCCCTCTCGGCTATGTGGTCTCTTCCTTTCCTGAAAATACAAAAAAAATCAAAGTAGAAATTCTGTTATATTCCATGTGTTCATGAAAGGAAATGGTAGAAGAAATACTGATCAACCCAATAAGATAATATTTGTTCTAAAACTCAGATTAAATGGGTAAACATTATTTTATTTTTCTGTTCTCTATCTCCATTTTTTTTGTAATCTGTTAACTTTTTTTGACTTTCATTGTCATATTTATGAGCCTTGAAACAACAGATGGGAAAAGGCTTAATGTTTTATTCCACACTTAGATTTCTTTGATCCTTCAAACTTGCTATTGGGGAAAAAAAAAAAAAAAAAAAAAAAGAACTATTGAAAAAAATTACTAACTTCTCACTGTTCAACTTTATAGTCCAGCAGTGAATACGTTTTCTGTTATAGTATGTGAGTCATCTACACTATGCAGATAAGCCTTGTATTTGTTCATACAAGTTCTGCTGGAAAACTTTAACAACTATGTGTGATGTTAAATGGATCCATTAACAGACCAGATGCACAAGATCTTAAGACTGACAGAAGGGTGAAATTTAGAATGGGATTCATGTTCCTATACATGTTCAAGGATATAGGATTTTTTTTTTTTGCATTTTACAGAAAACACTGCATGTAGCTCTCCAGTCAGCAGACCTAGAAGAGAACCCCTATCAGAGCCTGTGAACTGGCAGCTCCTGATGGAAAGCATCCTTGTCTAGTAGGCTGAAAGCTTGCCAGAAACAAAGACAAAACATCAGAGCTCCATTCTTCAGAATAAATGAGCTTTTCTTTTTCTCTGTAAAAAGAGCAGAGAAATGGTACTTGTGTTCTGGTCCCGGTCTTTTAAAGGCAATAAATGGGGTAATAAAACAGTTTTTTGCTGCACTGAGCTCAGCTTTAGATTTTGTCTTTAAACTAAACAAACACTTCAGGGTGGACTGCTTCCAAAGCCAGCAGTGTGGGATCTGGCTGTGTGCAAATCAGCACACAGCAGCTGCTCTCCCAGCAAGGGGAGCTGAGGCTCTGCTACCCACACTCCCATCAAGGTGCACTTGCAGCACACAATCTCACTCATGTCCTCTTCTGCGCATAATGAAAAGTGGTCCTTGACCCCAAGGCGTGACATTCAGCATACATAACCAGTAAATAGACGTCAGAGTAGTAGCAGAACATGAGGGACAATTTGTAAATAGCATAAAAAGCAATGGTCAAGACCTGTCAGCTGCTTAGCTGGTCCTCTGTGTACTATTTATTCCTAGCTACAGGGGTGGAGCTATTTTGCAGGGTGCTTTTTGCAATTCACTATGGTGCCTAGCATGAAAGCCTGAAGTACAAAGCAACTGTTAATAACAAGAGAGATGAAGTAGAGATAGACACAAAAGCCAGTAACCTTACAGTGAACATACTGAAGTACAAAGAGTCGAGATCATGAAAAGAGAATGTCAAATGTTTTTACATACCAGTCTTGAGTGAAGTATATTTGCAGTAGCAAATTCTCACAGATGAAGAATTTGAATAGAATACCAACTGGGATATGGCAGTAACCACAAATTCCATAACAGAAGTGCTATTAAGTTTCTTTCATAGATGAAATATATTTGAAAAAAAACCTTGAATAGTGAAGTCTAACAAAGCATAAAAAAGGACACGGATTTCAGAGTGATTTTTCATTTTCTTCCATTGACATAGCAGGTTATTACTGTTTGAAGGTGTGAAAACTCAAGAAACAATAAAATAATGTGGAAAATAGTCTATAAAGGGACGCATAAGGAATAACATCCTAGGATAGATATTTCCTCACTAAGAATGAGACATTTGAAAATAGATTGGGAGAGATCCCAGCTGACCGGAAGCTGGTGAACATTGCCCCCGTTTTCAAGAAGGGCAAGACCGAGAACACCAGAAACTATAGGCCTGTCAAGTCTCTCTTCAGTGCCTGGTAAAATTATGGAGAAGATTATTCAGAGAATTATTGATAAATACCTGAAAGACAGAGCAGTCATTAGTCACAGCCACCACAGCTTCATGAGAGGAAAGACCTGCTTATCAAACCTGATTTCCTTTTATGACAAGGTAACCCATCTGGCTGATCAAGCAAAGCCAGTTGATGTCATCTTTTTGAATTTCAGTAAAGCTTTAAATACAGCCTCTCACAGGATCCTTCTGGACAAAATGTCCAGCACACAGCTGGACAAAGACAAGGTGTGGTGGGTGAGCAATTGGCTCATGGGTGAAACACAGAAGGTAATAGTGAATGGGGTGATATCAGTGGTGGCCTGTCACTAGTGGGATTCCACAGGGCTCCATCTTAGGCCCTGCATTCTTTGATATCTTCATAAATGACTTGGACACAGGACTGGAGGGAAACTAAGCAGGTTTGCAGATGAAACAAAACTTGGAGGAGCTATTGACTCCCTGGCAGGGAGGCCCTTCAGAGAGACCTCAACAAATCAGAGGATTCAGCAATGAACAAGCACATGACGTTCAACAAGGGGAAGTGTTGGATCCTGCACCTGGGATGGGACAACCCTGGCTGTATGTACAGACTGAGGAATAGGAGGCTGGAGAGCAGCACCAGAGAAAGGGACCTCAGGGTCCTGGTCTATGGCAAGCTGAATCTGAGTCAGCAGTGCCCTGGCAGCCAGGAGGGCCAACGCTGTCCCGGGGGGCATCAGGCACAGCATCTCCAGCCGGTCAAGGGAGGGGATTGTCCTCTGCTCTGCACTGGGGTGGCCTCACTTTGAATACTGTGTGCAGTTTTGATCACTGCAATATAAGAAAGAAATTAAGGTACTGGAGAGTGTCCAAAGGAGGGCAACAAAGATGGTGAAGGCCTTGAGGGAAAGCCATATGAGAAGCGGCTGAGACCACTTGATCTGTTCAGCCTGGAGAAGAGGAGCCTGAGGGGAGACCGCATTGCAATCTACACCGTCCCCAGGAGAAGAAGAGGAAGGGCAGGCACCAATCTCTTCTCTGTGGTGATCAGTAATAGGACCTGAGGGAATGGCCTGAAGCTGTGTCAAAAATATCAAAGGTGAAGAGACTAAGATAGTGCTGATCCTACAAGACAACATGCGTCAGAGCAGAGACATGAAGGGTGACTTTCCAGAAGGAAGTAGGTGAACTGAAGAGCATGCTATTATTTTTCTTATTGGTCTAGAAATAGTTAGGGGTGTTAATGTGCTATCAACCAAGCTAAAAGCTTTCAGTACATTGGTTCCCCTGGTAACTTCCAGTGTTCAAGCACTTGTTCCTCAGCAACTCTGAAATAACTTGTGTCTTTTCACTAAGGAGTTGAATTACCACGCACTTAGTGAGGGCTAAAGTATCTTCCTAGGTGGGTAGCAGAAGGATCTGAGCTTTATCCACACTTAATAGTAATCAGCAGTAACTTGATTACAAGTTTGTTCTCAAGCAGATGTTAAGAGATAAGGTATCTGATTATATAAGAAAGTTTACCTTTTTCAGTGTTCTGAGTTTGACACAAGGTCATGGTTAGAGTTAAATAACAATATCAGCTTTGGGAAATGGTCATCTAATTTTGGGGTTTTTTAAGGTATGACTGATTTTTCAGACTGTAGCAGTTACCCTGGAACAGCTATGATCAATTATTTCACCAATTGCATGCAACGTCTGCAAATGCCAATCCAATAGACATGGATGGTGCCATAGGACAAAAAGGTTGGGAGTGCCTATTTAAAGGATATTTTGAGTCAATAGCTGTTTTTTCCTTAGATCAACATCAAAAGTAAGCTCTTAAGTCAGCTAAAATTGCAAATTTCTTCACGTGCTTGCATTCTTTTTGAGTTATGCCTATTTGCAGGAGCTGGCCAAACCAGAAACAAACACTGTTTGCCTTCTCTGCCTCCTCTGTGCTTCGTGATGCTTGATGTACTACATTATGCTCCTTTAATTCTGTCATGGGCACAACATTTTTAACCAAGGAATGAGATTCTTTGCCAAATAAACACATTAGTGCATCTGTCAGAAGATAGTACATGTGGGTCCACTTGATTTTGGCTCAAAAGAAGTTCAGGAGGTAAAATTGCTCTAGTCAAAACAGGTCTTTAAAGGTCTTTTCTCATCTCAGTCATAATTTTGCTAGTCATGTCAGTGGAAGATTTATTCATACTGTTAGTGATTTTCTCATTCAAGACATGTGGCAACCAAATCATGTGTGTTTGTAACTATTTTCATGCTTCAGTAGTTTAGGGATGCTGTAACTATGAATGATTACCTTATGCTTTCATGGCAGAGATTCAGTTACCTTTAAGCAAGTGGCAAAGGTGACATAGGATAAATCACTTTGTGTTTGCAGAAAGATGTGCAGACAGACCAAGTACTCTTTTGTCCAGTAAAGGACTGCTTTTTGAGCCTGCCTTTTAAAACTAGACTCACTGAATAGCATAAACACCAAAAGGTGAAAGATGCAACTCACAACACAGCAGAAGTCTCTAACAGGCACCTCATCTTCCTCCACAAAGCCCAAAGAGATGTTTTGTGTGCAGCTGTTTTAACCACTGTAGATAAAAGTCATTCTTTTTTACACCTGTTATAGGCAAAGAACAAAACCCCACTTACTATAGGGGATGATGTTTCTACTGGAACATTATTTTAGGAAAAAAGTAAATCACATGGGACAAAGTTTCTCTCTCCATTTCCTAGAGAAGGAAAACAGAAAATTAGTTTAGGTTAAAGTGGAAAATCTTGTACAACAAAACCTTAGGAAGAGGAATTTAACACAAAGTATTCTTTTAGCATTGAGAAATAGGATGTCTTCTCAACAAGTTTGCTACAGTAATGAGAATTGCTAATTGTCAATGGCATGCAGTCATTGAAGTCGCTCCAACCCTTTTAGGCATTTTCTAATACTTGAATTTAAAATCAGTTTCCATCTTCTGTAGACTATGAATTCACTTATTTAATTTAACTGAATCCTACAAAAGCTTTTGCATCATATTTAAAATAATTTGTTTAAAATAATCTAGCAAATATCCCCAGATCAGGACCATTATCAGAATCATCAGTAGTAGGACTGAAGTTCTCAGTAACCAAAATTTTTTTGCAAGATTTAGATATTTTTGTTAGAATTTGCAAACTTCAATCGAGCTTTTAAATTATATATCTATTGAATATTTGATAATCAGGTTCTAAGAAAGATTTTTTTTTCCTCAGTAAGAACTTGTAAACTGTGATCTCTGCAGTGTAGTCTGATCTCTCAGGCTGTATTTTCAACTCTTTGAGAGAAAAACATCCTACTTTATCTTGTTCCCACCCATCTCAATTATATTTCTATTAGTTTCACCTGTCACTCTGAAGACAGCTTGAAGCAAGAGCCATAGAAGGGAGAAGCCACCTTAATCTCTCAAAATTGCTGTGCAGATTTTTATGTAGCTTTTTGCCCAGTGAAAGCTGTAGACCTCATTACATGACTGTGTTCTGGGAATGATATATGGGGTGATTGAGGGTATATTTTCCCTCACAGTGCAATGCTCCAGCTCCAAAACTAAAGGTATTTTCATTATAGTTAGGTTGCCTGAATACAACACCATATAGAATGGCTGCTCTGCTGTAGGTTAGCCAGAGCTAGCACCATCTTAGATCTTCTTCAGACACACCTTCTCATGCAAAAGGACCTGAATACTTCTAAAATCATCATGCTTTTCATTTTGCAGGCAGTGTACATGGACAATAAGTCACCAGAACAACTAGATGACGACATAAGCTTGCTGACAGAAATTGCTGAAGCAAGTCTTCAGATAAAATGTGGCCATTGCTGTGACTTCAATGTCTTCCTCTGAAAAATAATAAACCAGGTTATTTCCAATCTGTACTCATCATCCTGAATCTGCCTCAGGAGAAAAATGTACAAATAATCTGTTTTCAGAAAACAGAAGCAACAAGAATAACATCTTTCTCTTGACAAAAAGCACAACACATCTATCATATAGGAGTTCCAGATATAAATCTTTGTTGACAACAGAGAGGGTATATTCCAGATTAAGTGTGATACCAGGTAAGTTATAGGCTCATCTCCCTCTTCCCCTGACTCAAGGAAGAATTGTTCAAAACAGGTTAGTGACTATTCCAGGGAAGTGTTATGGTTGGACTCAATGATCTTGGAGTCATTTTTAATCTTAATGACTCTAGGATTCCATGAATGCCAATGTGACATTTGGAGAACCCCAAAACTGTTGTTCCTATATTAAGTAACATCTGTGTGAGAAGTGGAAGATGGAGCTTGCCTTTTTTCAAAGACAGGAGAAAAAAGTTGGTCATTATATCCTGGAGAAATGCTCCAAACATGGAGTTTCTGAATTAATACAGGTGTCCTCTGTACAGGGGCTAATGTCCAGTGGCTGTGTCCAAGGACTGCAGTCAGGTAAAGACCTGTACAGGTGAGTGCTTTGCATATCTTGCTGCTCAATACTGTCAAGTTCTGAGCAGTCAGCATGTCAAAAAAACAATACTGGAATCTTACAGACTTTTGTTATTGTTTCGGTGGTGGTGTGGGGGGAAATATCCAGCATTATATGAAAACTGAATTGGGGTTTTGAGGATATGGACTTTGACACCTACAGGGAGGGAATGATAAACTCATGGGTAGCTCTGGATAAAGGTGGTCAGGATAAAGGTTGTGTGCCAATTTTCCTACCAGGGAAATGATACTTTGAGGTACAACAGAAAATCATTGTGAAGCTAGAACTATAAAGGCCTTGATAATAGAAAAGATTTTTACATCAGGAAATTTAATTTCTAATGTAGCCTAGGAAGAGAAATGGTAGGATATTTATAATTCTGGAATAAATATGGAAGTCACTGTTTTGGATTTGCCTGGGGATGCCTATATCATTTATGCATCAGGAAATGAAAGAATTAGGTTTAGATATCAGCCATAATTTTTAAGGCTTTCTCATGATACTGCTACATTATGAATGTTCCCTACTTTGGAAACAGGAAAACTCTGTTCCACTTGAAAATATGTCACTGGCTTACTGACATTTCAAAAACTAGCTCATAGAATATTTAGGGATTGATTTTCTGACTGCTGTGTTTCAGCACAGGTGACTAAAATGGATCAGTCACAAGGAAATAGCAACAGGATTGACTCTTTCCAAACCATAAAATGAAAAATGTAATTTGAAGTCCTCTGTCATCACTGCTAAAGCATTCCTGATTTGCTTAAGAAGTACCAGATAGTAACATACAAATAGAAAGATTTGCTATCTTTGAAGCATTTTTCATATTAAAGATGCATTTCCAAGATAGGTGATCGTGATAATAATAACTGTGATTGTATATGATCATGATACAATTGCCTTTATTATGTACAAAAATATCAATAAATGTTTTCTCAGTAGTTCAGACAGGCAAATTTCACAAAGCTGTAATGTGAGAAACAGACAAGAGTAGGAAAAAATTAAATGAATAAGATAATGTCAAATTTCTTATAGAGGGCTTCATTGCATACATAGCATCTGTAATTATTTAACAATGAAAAAAATTCCAATGATTAAGAATTGAGATTATAGTATGAGTACAAAGATTTATAAGAAAGAAATAGAAAAAAAGTTTGCTAACAATGGAAGCTGATACATGGATGAATGATAAAGAAGTAAAAAAAATACTCATGAGAAATTTACTGAGAAAGGACATAATAGGGAATGCCTTGCCTATAAAAAGAACAAGAGAAGTGTGAATCATCATTGGATCAGACAAATACATCCGACATTGCAAGAAGGAAGGAAGTAAAAACTGTGACAAGAATTGCTTGCAACTTGCAGGGTAGATCACCAAAAATCTTATCCAGATTCATCAGCAAAAATCTCAGGTACAGAACATACAGTGTTGTCTTGCCACTGGAATCAGAGACATATTTTCAGTGTGACCAGTCTAAGATTAATTTGAAGAGAATAGAATCATGTGGTACTATAAAATCACCAAAGCTGCGTGTTTTAAAAAGAGTCCTTTCAGGTAAACCAATGCGTCCAAGTGTCCAGCTCAGACAGCACTGGACTAAAACCAGACACACATCTGCCTCCAGGAAGGCCCACCTGAGTCTTCAGTTCCTAATCTAACATAATTTACACTGAGACTTCATGAGAAACTACCATTACTTCCTGAACAGTCATCAAGAGGGGAAAAATAAAACTCCCCTTATACCTAAGGTGGTTTCCTCACACTCAGGAGGTTTAATGAATTTCTCTAGGAAAATATTTTTCTATGAATAGGTTGTCCCATCAGCATGGCTTCTGTGTTGCAGGTGTAGCAACAGACCTCTATTTTGTACCTTCCACAGGCATATGGCTTCCCAGCTCACCGTGAAAGAGTATTTATCTTTCTCCCTTCTCAGCGTGGCTTGAATCCATAATTGAGCCCTTAATTTCCTTTCACAAAGAACTAAAATCTGCCTGTTAAACTGCCAGGTGCAATGTGATGTTAATGACTGAGTAGTGCAAAATTCTGTAGTATTAACAGCTATTTCTAGGCATGTATGTACCTGTCCTATTCATTAATTCCTTTCTGACTGTTACATTCTTCTTCTCAAACAGTACTTTTCCTTCCATCAAGCTCTTTGTGCTCCTCTTCATTTTTCTATTTGCTTTAATTAGTTTTAAATCACATTTCCTTAATTCAGAGAGTTTTCAACCTTCTACACTGAATGAAATTTCATGACTTTGAATTGTATATCTCTTTTCATATTTGATTAAAAGCCTTGTTAATCACTTATCACACAGGTCAGAAACTTTAAAATTGTATGTTCAAAATTAATCTATAGTTAGCTCTTAATATGCATACTCTTTCATCAGTAAGATGGTAACTTCTAAACACTTGAAGATGTTAGAGAAGCTCTTTAGAGTGAGGAATTGTAAATGAGAGCATTTTATATACTTGTTAAACATTTCCTTTTTTCTTTTTTCTTCTTTTTTTTTTTTTTTTTTTAGGAAGACAGAATCCAAAATCATTTTTTTTTTCTTTATATGATTAATCAGGGTAACAGCTCATCTTTTGCATTATGAAGTCAGGCTACCATTCTTGACTATCGTAGTTTTTCTGTCTGACAAATGAGGGGTTTGTTGTTTTTAGCACAGTAAAAAGATAAAAAGATAATGAAATTAAACCTTCTTCAGTTCCAGTTGCATAACTCAAGTTGCTCTGAACATAGTATCAATGACCATCTCTAATCTGCTCCAAGGAGGACTATCCATTCTTGAGCACCCTTTTTGCATTCCCAGTGTTGAGCTCAAAGGTGTTTCTAAGGGTTCCCAGTTCCATTCAACTCCAAATCACATTTTTTGCCTTTCCAAATTTGCATTTTCCAGACTCCACTTGTTTGCACCATGCATGATGTCTTGAAGGCCAGTGTACTGTGTCTCCCTTAGGTCTCTAGACACAAATTAGCTGCCAGTAACTGAGGGTCAAGGGAAGGGGTGGAGGAGGCTTTACCCTTGAAGCACATATAGACACTTTTAGAGAGGACTTCACTGAGTCACACCATGGAAGATATTTTTCTCGAGCAAAGTTATCCCTGTCACTTTGCTTCATGTCAGCCAATGCAACACATCACCAATTCAATGCTGTGCCTGGACTACAGCACTGTCATCTGCTGCAGAGCCTGTGAAAACAGATGCATAGCATGCTCTGATGTGCATATGTGACATCATCCATGTGGTCAGCCACTTGAACGCCAGACTTCATCTCTTTTCTTTCCCAATATTTAAAGTCTTGGTATGCGAAGTCTGGGAGCCTGAGAGATAAATTATGTTGAAATTAGCTTCCCTGGATTTACATGATATACAAAGCTACAAAACCTGCTGAGCACATCTGGTGGGCTGTGTGAGAAATACTCTGAAAGCTTAGTTTCAGAGCTGAGGTTTCAAAGTCATAGAATGGTTAAGGTTTGAAAAGACCTTTAAGATTGTGAAGTCAACCATTAATGCAGCACCACTATGTACACTACAAAACAATAAACCCAAGTGAGACATCCACATGCCTTTTGAAGACTTCAAGCAATGATGACTCAACCCAGGGCAGCCTATTCTGATGCCTGACCATCCTTTCAATGAAGACTTTTTTCCTTATATCTAATCCAAACCTTCTCTGGGACAACTTAAGACCATTTCCTCTCATCCTGTTACTTGCTACCTGGGAGAAGAGACCAGCCTCCACCTGGTTCCTTTCAGGTACTTGTAGAGAGCAATAAACTCTCCCCTGAATGTTGTCTTCTCCAGGTTAGACACCTCCAGCTCCTTCAGCCACTCCTCATCAAACTTGTGCTCCAAACCCTTCCTCAGCTTCATTTCCCTTCATTGGACATGCTTCACCATCTTAATGTCTTTCTTGTAGTGAGAAGCCCCTAACTGTACAGTCTTGTTTTCCTATGTATTTTTTTTTATTGTAAAATGATGGCTTATTTCAATTAAAGAACTTCTAATTCAATGGGAGTTGTACTTAAAATCAATACTGTAGATTTCAGGCTTGTAGTTAAGTTACTTATTTATGGACTAATATTGTATTTCTTGCACACCCACACCTCTCTCAGAATTGCAGAGATGGGCTGACTGCCAGCAAGCATTGGGTGAACTCTCAACCATCATAACAAATCAAGAACAGGGATTGTTTTGATCAAAGATAATAGAAGTCATGACATTTATGCCAGTAAAACACAAGTTCAGATCCGCTAATGATGGTGGCTGAACTTGTATACAACACCTGTCTGACCTGTGAGAACAGACTATCTGTGCTTTTACGACCCTGTTCAGTGTCACTGAAACGCACAGCTCTGCATCTGTTTACTGGCAGCTCTCCAGCAGAGCAGGTGTGCCCCTTTTCAGGCAGCTAGTGAGGAAATACTGTTGTAGATCACTTTGGTCCATTAGAAATGAGGATATGTGGCCTCCAACAGTGAGATAGTAGGACCCCTGCCAGCAAGATACAAGGGACAGTTTGTGACTACATGGTTTTGTAAAAACCTGAATGAAGATGTATAGAGCATGAAAGGCTGGATAGGTACAATAAACATGAGGTCACACAATTCAGTATTTTTCCATTCCTGCCTCTAGCTGTAATAAATGCACATATTGCACATATAGATTTCTTACAGAAGAAATTATGATGTAGGAAGAAGACATAACATTCTGAAGGATTATGCATGGTAATTAATAATGAAAACCATACAGAGAAGCTTAATGGGAGTGAATCAAGCCCAAGTAGGTTCATTTATGTTTGACAAGAACTATGAAGACACTATATCATTCTAAAAGGAAACGTACCCACTCTTCTAGTGAAAGATGTCCCTGTCCATAGCAGTAGGGTTGAAACTGGATGACCTTCAGTGTTCCTTTAACCCAAACCATTCTGATTCTATAATAGGTCAAATTACAATTATCATGCCTTACAAGTAGCACATTTATATGCATGTAAGAAACATGTCATACATTTATTCAGCACTATACTGATGCTACTTTTACAGTTTTCTTAGCTTAATGAAACCAACAATTTAAACCATGTCCTGAATGTGCTTTTCCTGTCTTGTCATTATCTCTTCAATAAATATAAAGACAAGAAAGAAATCTGTGTCAGTATAAACAAGGGACTGTTCATGTTTTTTCTTTGACATCCTTATTGTGACTGTCATTGATAGACACACAATATCAATGTTTTTTGATGAAAAACATCAATCAGCTAATTAAATGTTACAATTTCATGGAAAAGTATTTGCATTTTTAGTTCACTTGCTCTAGTATATTCCATATAATTTTAATTTAAAGTATCGGGGTTTTTTTTGTGTTGTTTGTTTTTGGTTTTTTTTTTTTTTTTTTGGTTTTTTTGTTTTTTTGGGTTTTTTTGTTTTTGTCCAAAACTCTGGTAAGCAGAGGTCTAAAAACACTTGTAGGAGCCAAAAGAAATAAGCTCTAGCAGTGACTGGTAGGCAGTAAAGCAAAATGGAGTAGTAATTTCTTCTTTATCTATCCTCAGTTTTTTCTGTTGACTTCAGATAATAGTTATACACTCGTGATTTTTCTTTTGAGGTTTTTATTTTTTGGTAGGGTATGTCTTTATTCTCAAGATAGCTTTTGAAATCGATTTATGGAGCTTTTGAAATCAGTTCTGGGGTGTGTTTTTGTTTGTTTGTCCTATTTTTATTATTCTTTTTCATGTACTCTGGAAATTTCAGACTTTACTGAGTATTTGAGAGATTTCTGGTAAGGGGAATTAATTTAAAGGTCTTCCTAAAGCTGCATTATCACTCTTCAAAGTGTTTTTAAGCTTTCTTTATCCTGCATGCACTTCAAAGCAATCATCATTTTGCTTCCCTCACTTTTCTTCCTGCCTGTTTCAGCTGCATAGGAAGATGACAAGCTCTTGCCCTGTTGTTGTCATTGTTATTTTCCTCTGCTGAGGACAACATTGCAAAATATGAGTATCTGCCTAAGTCACAAGACCTGTGTAATGTATAGTGATCACATGATCTTATGTAAGCGCAGTGAATGACTCCTTTACAGAATTCATCATTTTCTAAATAATTTGTTTTCAGTGAGGACAGTATTTTGCTTGTACACGCAGAAACATCACTGTACAAGGAATATAGCCACTAAGTTTATGTAAGTCCAGTCAAGCTAGCACCTCATCTTTGAGTAGGAACACAGGGAATGTGAGAATGATTAGGGCAGCCTACATTTGAGTTCTTTTCTGCAGTCTACTCAGTTAGCACCTTCAGAAAGTCTCTAATTGGCACATATGAAAGCCAGGAGGACTGCAGTAATTCTTCTGAGTACCTAATAAACCCAATATTTTTTACTTTCTCAGTGTCTTAGAGGTCTGATTATTTTTGTGAGGTGAGAAATAAAACCAGGATAGAGAAGAAATAAAAGTATTAAAATAGTCAGAGCTCTGTGACTAACTTAATTAAGATGAAATCTTTGGGGAAAAGACCATCTGTGTGAAATTGTCATTACAAATACTGAATCTGAAAGTAACCTAAAAATTCTAGGTGATTTAGTGAGTATCCAAATTACTACTGAATCAACATAGTTTTGTCTTTAAAGAAAACAATATCTACTTTGTGTAAGAAAATGAAAACACTGAAAAATTTTCATGGAACCAATATAGAAGATTTTATAACAGACCAACACTTAAACAGCTGAATTCTTTGCACTGCAGTTAAGATCAATAGATCTAGAGAAGTTACATCAGAAATCTAAGTTGTTCTGGCTAGAAGCTTCTCATAGAAAGACTATCAGTAACTTACAGGTTGTTGTAGGAATATCTGTGGTATATCAGATCAACAAATAAAATCTTAACACTCTACTTCATTCAGCTAGGAGCCTTCCAATAGCAACCACTGAAAGAAATCTAGACAACTCCACCTGGAAGCTCAAGCAAAATCATGCAAGTCCCAAGGACACAGAAGTCCGCTGTTGCAATTATGCAACCTGTGTATAGAAGATTTTGAGAAAATGACAAAATATCAGCTTGATAATAATATAAAACTATAGTAGTCAGAGGAGTTGGTCAAAATTATGTCAGACACATGTGACATTGCAGGAAGAAGATATTCAATGGGCTCAGATAATCTGAATTTTCAGCATGTAGCATGTTCAAACAAAGGGCAATGAAACCATCAGTGAATGACAGGTGGAAAACTCCTAGTAGTCAGTAAAGGAAAATCTAGTCCTTAACTAAAATATTTCACAGTTAATCCTAAAATATATCTTTAGTATATTTAAGCAATATTACACATAAGTAAGGAACATGGGTTTTTTTCCCTGGATGACTATTTATTTACTATTTTATATAATAACTTTGTACCTCACTAGACACTGAACCACAATGATTTTTTGTTAATAAAGACACCTCCAGCTAGTAATTAATGGAAGTGGTTGAAATGTTGATACTTTAACTTCTGACTTTGAATCTAGTATGGATCTAGAAAAGTAAGTTCTATTAACTCCCAGCTATTTTTAATAGTTGAACATGAAGTTCAATTTTAAGGTAGCAATATACGAGAATAAGTGGCATTTATTTCACAACATTCTGAGTCTCTCAAGATCTCAAGATTCTAGACCCTTTGACAAATATAAAATTTCTTCACAACAAAATATTCTCAATATAGTCTCCAATCTGTTTAGAACTTCTAAGACAGTTGGATTTACTTTCAAAACAGGTGTTTCTTATCCAACTGAAGTTCTTTTTGAAATTTTATACTGCCTAGTAAAACTGATGGACATTATCTTTCTTAATCATGCCATGGATCCTTCAAATGTATAGAGGGGCATTTATTAATCCTAAACAAGAATGTAGACTTCAAGGAAAATAGTTGTTACAGTAAGCATACATTAGTACACTCCAATTCCATCTCTGCTTTGTATCTATTAACTTAGCCACTGCTAATCTATTCATGCAATTTTTTTTCAGATTTATGTAACAATTAAATATTTTCCAGTGAGTTTATTGAAACTAGAATCCTGTGTAGGTCCACCTACACTTGTAATATGCTGAATGACTACATAAGCAAGAAATTATCAAAATGTACTGGATGTTGCTTGAAACAGATAAAGAGCTACTCCCTATTATTCCTTTCCTTGACTGTAAGAGGGTGTGTGACCCTTTCTGGCTTATGATAAGATTTAATTTTATGTGCATTACCTTATGTGAGTGAAGAAGTCTTTCTTAATCTTGTGTGTTTTATGATAATATACTGACCTAGACTGTTTCATGTTTTGTAAAGATAATTTTCCCCTAACCAAGAAAATGTAACCAACCTTTTTATTGGCAGTGAATAGCATCATGTGTCCCATCTTCACAAAGGCTTTAGGAAAGAATTTTATTCTAATGCTTCTAAAACTGAGTTTTTGTTATCTGAACTCCAGACTCAGATCATGAAGCCAGATGCCACAAGCCTTAGCACTGTTGCAAACTAAAGAATTGCTTGATTTCTTGGAAGTAGATGCTGTCATCTGAAACTGAAGTGCTAATTCCTTGACTTTGAGGAAGGCAAAAAATTTGACACTCAGTTTGGGATATGAAATTAAATTTTAAACGAGAGGCTGACAGAAAAAAATATATCACATTCATTGCACTCTGTCCTCTATATTGATTAGTTGGTAATCTTTATTGTTGCTTAGTGTTCATCAACTAGAATCATTAGTTATACTCTGAATACTAATGTAAACAATATTATACATACATATTTCAACACTCCAAATTCACTGTATAATGATTTTTATTTCCAGGACTGCATCATTGATAAAACATCTATGATAAGATGGGTTTAAATTCCTCTGTAATTACACATTAGATTCTTAGCTCAGGTATCTTGCCTTTGAAAATTGTAAATGGCTTTTTAAATAATTCAACTTATTTAATCAGTAGCCCTGACTGTAAATCATCCCATGCTCCCTAGCAGATAAAATTCCTCCTTGGCATTAGGGCAAATATTTAAAAGACAATATGTGAATTTCAGATCAAAAATAGTTCAGTCATCAGCATATACAGCTGCTATCTTGCTTTCACTATATGCTTTTAATTCATATATTATACCTGTCAATTGCTTGTCAAAAGCTGAGTATAAGTACAAATTGAATTTTCTGAGATGATGTCCCTTTCCTCTGAGGAACTGTCTAGTTTCTCCAGCTATTTTGGAGAATGTACAGGCAAAGTTTTGGGATGACTCTTCAAAGCTAATAACAATATTTTTAAGAAATAATTTGATGCCATATTATATTCCAAAGATATCAGGCATTAGCAGATATTTTCTGGAGCATATGTGGTTTAAAAAGAGATATTCTATGCTGTTTTCCTTTCAACATTAAATCCAAACTACCGAGCCTTGCCAGAAAAACTCATTATGTCTGAGTCAAAGATGTTGAACATTCTTAGAATAATTCCCTGACCCAAACTGGTCCATAAATCTTCATTTCATGTCAGAAACAATGCCATGTTTTATTCTATTCAGACAGAGATCAAGTGATATATAGAGATAACGTATCTCATATATATATTTATGTATATAAATTATACATAAGGATTTCTGTCAGATGATGCACTATTTCAGATTTGTGGAGTTTCTACAACTTTTTAAAACAACATATGGCCACTGAGGAAAAAGAAATGTCCTTAAGGAATATTTCCTACTATGCTGCCTGATGAGCTCGTTTCACACCTATTCTTATTTTATTCTTATTTTAGTGTCTCAGCCCTTTCTGCAAGTACCTGTACATACCACAATGTTCTAGCACTATAGCTCCAATGAAATAATATTTGCAACCTCTCACTGCAGAATTCACACAGGTCTGAGCATCTCAGCCCAAAGATCCCTTTTCTGGGTCAACACCTAAGGGAAGTATAAAGGTCAAGATTAAAGAGATATTAATGAGAGATCAGTACTCCACAGGAATCGAAGAAAGGCAGACTTAATTGGAACGTAAATTAGCCAGCCTTGCATCTTTTAGCCTACCTTTAAACTGGAAAAGGTTAGGGGGAGCAACAGATCAGGAAAGCAGGTGACTGCAAAGCTAATGAAAAGACACAAGTGTCTCAGTGACCAAATGATCCAGGAGAGTGCTCAGTAGGTTCAAACAGTGTGGGTCTAATTTGAGTCAACTGTGATAACAGGCAAGAGGAGAAAGCTGTGCTTTCCAAATAATTGAGTTTGGATTGATGTATATAGTGTAAGATGTTTTATTAAAAAAAAAAATTAGCCACAAATCTTGGATATTGAAACTATTAAGGTTGCTCAGATAAAGCTTTTTGCAATGCTGTGAAGCTCTGCAATGCCAATCTCATCTTCTAAGCATCCCAGGGGGTGTCAGTAGATGCCTGTGGCAACTAAAAGTGATTTAACTCATCCACATTACCTATGCTTAGGTGTTAGCCCTAAACCTAGGAAAGAGACCTGAATACAAAACATCTGAGAAACTCTGTAAGGTCATGCAAATACAGATTTTGTGCTCTAATTAGTGTTTTACTCCTTGGATTTGAGCAAGAGATACTGCTGGAATCCTTTGAGTCATAATGAGGAAGCAAAGAGGTGGTCTAGGACAAGTATAGAACATTGTGATTCAACTAATTTCATTTTCGATTAATTAACATAGGGAATATATTCCAGAGACCAATCAAATGAGTGTAGACTCCTGTCTACATTCCATATACCTACTTTAAGCAACATCTGTGAGGATCCACAGAAATTTTCTTATCGAAACAATGAGAGACATGAGTCTGGTTGTTAAAGTATCCAAATGCCAACTGGGAGCAGGTGAGGCAGTTCACTTAAGAGTATAACTGGAGAGGAAGAACTAAGGAACACAACATGCTCTCCTACAGGTGATGCTGCAATCAACTGGCCAGTGACTAAGACTAGCATCTTAATAACAGGGTTGACATACTAATACCCCAGGTTTCAGCAACTTTCTAACTATCATTACAAAAATGGGAACTGCTGCATTACAACCGCCCCAAAGCAAACACCCAGTAAATAAACATTCTGAACAGGTAAAAGATGCTGATTCAAGCTTCTTTTGATAGCACATTTGAATTTTGCGTCAATGTGTCAAGAAGCAGGTCTAGACAGGATTATTCAAGTAGGAAAGGAAAGAAAGAAATAGGATGATGTTTTTCTATTCTTTTCATTCCCCTTGCTCTTAGCAAAAATGTTAACCTTTAGCAAGCTGCAGGTTTTGTCGCATAATAGGGACATTATACTATTGTAGATGTCTTGCTTGTTTGGCTATATACTCTACTGAAATGTTCATAGGAAAAAAAACCCCCACTGATTCATATCTGTCAAACTAGAGTTTACCAAGAGAAGAATATGTCATCAGTGTCCTGGACTGCAGAAAAGTGTAGTGTCAGCAGTTTACAGGTGAGTGGACTTGAAAGCAAATCAAAGCCTTATGGAACATGCAGCAGAACTGCTGGGTGGTGTCGGAGGGAACATTTGAGAGCCTTAAATTCTTCAAATCACAAATGAAGAAAAGTGAGGCACTTGAGCTAGCAGTAAAATTCTCATTTGTATCATAATACTTCATGAGATCTCTCTAGAAATGAAAATATGATGTACTGTGAAAGCATAAAAATAGTTTATAGCATTCTTTTGGTAATATTACTACAATTCCTAATTACAGGAAGCCTGAAACAGATTTGTAGGTTAAGACAAGTTATCTGGAAATAGAGAAACCAGAAGGATTTCAAGAGCATAGACTTTCCCTGCTTGGAAGACCTTGGTGCAAGACAATTTATCACAGATACTGTGTGCACATTTCTGCTCAGGTGGACTCTGTATCTCAATAGCTTGTTTTGTTTTGTTTTTAATTTTTTTTTTTTTTACAGGACTGTAAATACTAACTACTAAGATGGAAGTTTTACTAATGTAATCTAGTAAGAAAGAAATAAAAACTGGAAGGAACTGGTATGCCTTCAGCATTGATTAATACAAAATGAGTCTAATGGTCCTGAACAATGTTTAGCATAATGGCAGCTAATTTTCAGTTGGCTCTGGGCAATTACTAAGAAACATCCTACATGACAGGTGGCAGAGATTTGGGTCAGACATCAAAATATATGGTCTCTTTTTTTGTGTGTGCATTTCTTACATAATTTCCTACTTTACAGTCAAGAACTCAAACCTTCACTTTGTTAACTTATTTTTTTTTAATTCTGTCTTATCTAGTTTGTGATGATGTTGATCAGATCTGACAGCACAAAGCATGTTCCTTTCTGAAAGCAACAATTATCAGTAAGGTGTTTTCCAGATCAGTGTTTCAGAATCCTTGCAAGTCAAAAGTAAAACAAGCCTGTGGAGCACTGAAATTGGAGTGTACTTTCCCGTAAGCTACAGTCACATTTGGAGAAGGATTATTACACACTGGTTAAAAGGGAAGTAACTGCAAGTCTTGACCAGGGGTCCTCCACCAGACTTCCTTGCACAGTAGGATCACTTCAAGAAGGAGTGGGTGTAATTGTGCTGATTGATTTTTGAGCCTGCTTGGTATTGTAGATTTACAAGTTAAGACCAAACTCCTCATTTTGTGTTCTTATTGCCAGTGAGAATGAAAACAGGGGGGAAAAAAGAGAGAATGGGAAAAGAAGAAAATAAAATAGAAAAAGTAAACGTAGTCAGTGAAATGAAGAACAAAGATAAATACTTTTTTTGTGATTTAAAAGATTAACACATTCTTTAAGCTGTTTGTTACATCATATTAAGCTCATAGAGGCCCTTTGGCTTTGCTGTTCCATATTCAATACTTCAAAATTGAACTTAAATGTAATTTGTGTCAGATATACTTGAGCTTCATATTAATATTCTTAACATATTAACCTATTTCAATTAACAACATTTCTTGGTAGTAAAATTTACAAGATTGTGTGATTTCATGTGCTAACTGTAGGAGTGTTTCATAAAAGGTAGGGTAAACACTACCTATATAATCTGAAAATCCCCAGATTACAGAATGGGTGCTTCAAAATTCAACTTTTCATGAATTTCCCTCATACCAGAGGCAGATTCAGGAGTTAAACCTCAAGTCACAGTCCACTGATAAAGTCCTCATCACAGTCTTTGTAAGGAATATTCAGTGTTAATAAATTCATATTCTTAAAATATTTTCAGTGCCTGTAAATGAAAACATCCAACTAACATGAACTATTTTTATCATGGAGAACATTTCTGCAAACTTTCTACCACATTCATCTTACTGTTGCCCTTTCTTTTTTTGCAGTGAAAAATGCCTGAGTGCTGGCTTTGGTGTCTGGTTGCTCTGAGGAGACTCAGATGGAAAACTTGTACTTATCTCCAGAAAAAACACAGGACTGTATTTCTCAAATTGATCCTGTGCCACCTCTCTGTTTTGGTATTGACGATAACAGAAAGGAAGATTTTTAAGCCTTGATCTGCTGCAGGGAGCTTTTTACTAACTGGTAAAGTTTATCTTACCATGAAATATTTTAATAACATTGCATAACAGGTCACTCTGTAATTAAAACAAACAAACAAACAAACAAACAAACAAACAAAAAACAAAAACAAAACACGTGGAATCATGGAATAAAGGAAGCTATTGCTTTGTGATTGAAGAATGAAATTACCAATAGGATTAAATGGAAATATTTAAGGAAAAACACAAATTCATTCACATTATTCCACTTTTGGCTCTTCTCTTGTCTCCTCCTGCACAAGACTGTCAGTATACAAGTATCCTTTCTGTTTAGTACCTCTTGGTCTTTTGTGGAAGACACAGCAAACAGAAAAAAACCATGTTCCTACATCTTCCACATTAAGATTCTTCAAGTATAGGATAAAAATTCGCAGGCACAGCAAGAATGGCAAAGAGATATCACTGTGCAACAATTGCCCTGTGAAACACACTTGTATTGTGCTTAGATGTATTTTTCCTATCAGTTTTAACCATATTAAAAAAAAAATTCAGTACACAATACCTGTGTTTTGTTATGTTTATTTGTCTTTATTCTAAGTCATTAGTCAGCTTTTTGCATTGAACTCATCAAGTAATTGATTATAGAATGGAATATATCAGTAAGCTACGCCAATTACCTTCCATAATGTAATTCAAGGCCATGACCAGCACTGCAGTGAACTGTTGCAGCCAATTAAAAAAAAAAAAAGAAACCACAAAAAACCCAAAACAAAACCCCAAAAAATTAAAAATATGTGTCTGTATAGTGTCAATTATAATTCTAACCAATACTCTGGACAGACCCAGAGAAAAGACATTTTTTACTGTCTCTACTTGGTTGTTAATAAAGGCAAGACTTATGCAAGGGAAAAGTTTTATTCTGTATTTTCATATTGATGAAATATTGCCTCCAATTACATTGAGTTTGGAATATGTTTTGTATGTTAGAGTCTTGCTTCTGGTTCTCATGCAATTACCTACCTGAAATTTTGGAAGATAAAAATTTCATCTTGGTCTTTTACTTAAAATGATCCTCACAATAAGTCAATTAGGAAACCCAGTGATTTCTTCATCTTCTGTCATCTTTAACAGTGCAAAAATTCCTTAGTCTTATTCAGGGTTTAGCAGAATCTATGATATAGTATTAAGCTATGAATAACTTTATGGTCTGAAGTGTCCAAAGGTCATCTTTTTTTATGAGCCTTCTTAGTGGATGCTCCAAGGCATGACATCCTTGGCTTGTCAGAAATAACACAACTTATTTTTTATTTTGAAATAAATACACTTTACAAACTTCAGGATGATAAATTTTGATCTATTCTAACAAATCTAAGAATGATGTTTTGTTAATTTTTTTACAAAGGAATATATAAAGAGTACAGTTCTAGTTAACACAGGCTTGATTTTCTTTTGATGTGGACAGAGTCATGTTGTTAAGTAATAAAAGAAAAAAAAAACAAACTGTGTAACAATTAGGTATCAGAAACAAGAAGTGAACTAAGGCTTTCCAGCAGTGAAGTCTGGAAAATGGACTTGTGTCTTATAACAAATAGGCATAGGGAGGTAAATTGATGCATTGAAAAAAAAGGAAATATTTCCATTAAATTTGTGAAACTTGTATACACCTTTCCCTTTGCAGAAGCCAGGAGACATTGACAGCAGGAAGGTAGGAAGTGGAAGGTAGGTACATGGTAAGATATGTTTTGAGTTTTCTCGTATGATTTAAGTGTATAAATTGTATTATTAAGACAAGTAATTCAATACAATGGATTGAAACTAGTGGAGGACTGCACCACCAGGCTTAATTCAGCTTTAGTGTCTTATGAAACATGTAAGCACGTTGTGTTCAGTTTCCGCTGACAATTCTGGAAAGATACTGGTTTCTTGTGGGTCCTGTGTCACATCTCTCGGATTTTGCAAAATTTTCAGATACAGAAGAGAATGAAAAATGGCACTGGATTTACCTAAGTTTAGGAAACTAATTCAAGCCTCTAGTAGAGAGGGTCAGCTAATCGCTTTCTAGACCCAACTGGCTGTTGTCAAGGTCTCCACTGCTTGTACTGCCCACCCTTCATTAAACTTCTTTGTCCGGAGTTGAAGACCACTTGCAGAGCTACTTTCACTGCTCACATACAGACATTCAGGGGATTTGAGAAGACATAAGTATCCACAAGCTGCTAAGAGTTGTAATTTGGGAGTTGTTGAAAAGTGGAGTTATTGTGGAGGAGCAACAAGACATCAGGAACAGCATTCTAGATCAGCACTATATAAGACCAGCTGAAGTGAGTTGATCTTAAATTAAGAAAATTTTATCTCCTACTAGATTTGATCATCTGTCACTTATTTAAAGAGAGGCCAGAAATTCCCTTTAAAGAAATGTATCTTTTAAGGGCCAACAGAATGGTATGCATGTATTCCTCGAGTATCTTTCCCAGTGCAATATTCTCTATTTCCTCTTTGTATATTTTTTTCTGTCATTATTCTTAATTCTTTTAACAAAGGCCTGTAAGAGCTTTTTCTCCCTTGGTCAAGACCTATTCTGAGTGAGCCCTGCAGGAGATAAGGTTGATTGTTAAGGTTAATTCACAACTCCCAGAACAGGCAGACTGTTGATTGAGGTTAGGGCAGACTGCTGTAGAGTTTCCAAGCAACTCATAAGGCAGCCTGGTGTTTTGAGCAGGTCTGCTTGGCTCAAAATGTTGTAGGGATTAACAAGATTTAAGAACAACCTGGGAGACAGAACAGTGAATTGATTTTTGAGTGCTACCTTGGCTGTCCCTTTTCAGGGAAACTGGTTTATTACTGGGCCACATCCCTGCCTAACATGTGACAAAGCTCTTTTTATACACTTGGGTCTGCAATGCCATTCAATAATAACCGTTCCACAAACGTAAGCAGATTTCCAGTGGTCTGAAGTTTAACACATACAACAAAAATTCAGACACTCTTTTGCATGAGAAAAAGATACTCAGAGATAACAATTTTTTGTTTTGTTTTGTCTGCAAAAATAGTAATAAGTAGTGCACAAATGCTAACTAAGGAAATACAGACAAAAAAAGCAAAAAAATGGGTAAACATGAGGGTAAAAATGCTAATTTAATTTTTGATCTATTCATGAGATCAAGAACATTCTGTGGACGGCACCTCAAATGGTTAAACATCTAAACAATAATAATACATCTAATTCAGAGAAATTATTAACTCAATAGGGACACTATATGTGTATACAAGCTCTCTCTCTTTGTTAAAAACCTATGACATTAAAGCGAACAGAAAGAAACAAAGCTAAGTTTGCTGCTTCTTTAAGACCTTAGTGTAGAAGACAAATAATTTTTCAGTCCTAAAAGGAGAAAGTAGAGTCGCAGACAAAGATCTTCGTAGCAGCTCTGCTGTCTAAGTGGTTAATGTAGTCCTGTTCTTGCACTAAAAAAAGCAAGGAAAATTGCCCTTTATCAAATTGATGAAGGGATATAACAAGATTGTGGTAGAGTGAAAAAGGGCAAGATTATTATTTTTTAATAATCAGAATTTACTTAAGTTGATATGAAATATCATAAATCCAACATTTTATTGCATCTAAAAGTGACTCCTGGAAGTTTTCTGCATGTTTGAGCTCAGGTGTGCACAGTACAGGATGGCAATTCAGTGTCTGACATCTCTGGTTATGCAGCTCAGAAAGTATCCCTGTGGTGGCATCTGCTGAGCAGTGGAAGGGCAGAAGAGCCCATTTCCTTCCACCTCCTTCTCCTTTGTGCTTCCACAAGGAGGAACACTCTGCTTTGACTCATGGCCTTGCAATTCCAGACTTTCCTGGATATTCTCACTGCACAGATGTTGCTGACTGCAGATATGGTACAAAGAAAGGAACCACTTTTTCTCTCTCACCATAAAATCCTGACATGGCACATACTCGATGCCCCTGTGATGGTTGCTCCTGCTTCCTCCACGTGCTATACAAATACTAATTTCTTATGATTATTGAACAAACTGTTCTGCCCTGACCATGTTTATTCAAAGCAAAATTATTTAACTGATTTTCTATGAGATTTGAATGAGAAACATTATCAATGTATGAACCCATAGTTTTAAGTAGAAGGGCACATAAAAGCAGGGGTTTTCCCCATTTATTTTAAGTGGGAATAAAATAAATGCATACTACATACTGCTTGAGAAGTCCTAAACTCTGAGCCATTTTCTGCTTCACAAACAGGAAGTTCAGAGAACTCATTAAGAGATTTGCTTCATGCTCTATCTCATGATGTGTACCAGTGTTGAACAAAACGAACTCTCTATCAACATATTCATCAATCCCCGTGAGGAATACAAGCTTTGAAAAACTAAGCAGAACTCGTTTACTCCTTCATATAGTTAGAGGTTTCTGATGAAAAGCAATTTGTGCATAGGAGTGAAGCAGCTAGTCCCTAAGAATCTCCTCAATTATGTGAAAGAAGTAAATGCTTAAAATTCCATATGAAAGCAAAATCTGAGACTGAACTCTCCCTGAGTGGTATATTTTCTCAGATGATAACCAAGGTTTTAGAGAAATCATTCCAAATTATGTATTTCGGAATTTTAGAAATATGTGTCCCTTTTACTTCCAAATTGACTCATTCAGAATATTCTGATCCTCATTTGATTAAATCAGGATAGAGCTGGATCAAGCTCCCCCAGCCAGTGCAGAATATAGTACATGCTGAAATGTCTCAGTTTTAATCCTGACCTTGGCCATGTAAATGACCATGCATGGATGCAGCAAGAATCATCTGGAGAGTCACTGACTAATCTGAATAAACTTGTCTCACGAAAAGAATTCATATTAAAAGGGACATTCAAAACAGTTCAACAGACCAAATTTCTGAGATTCCTCTTTTTTTTCCACTAATTTCAGAATGGGGATTGGTACAATTAATTCAGATTTTAGCTACCTACAGTTAGGCCAAATGATGTCCCCTCATATAGTGAAACAGTTTAGAGAAGATATAATTCAGCTTTCCATTTTCAGCTTCGTTGGGATTTCCTAATCTGCTGATTTCAGCTCATTCATCACCTCTTCCATCTCCTGGATGGAAAAAGACACCCTAATATTCAATTTATAAAACAGAACCCAAGTATAATACTTGAAGTAATGGCAATTATAATGCCCATTAAAAGTAAAATAATGGAGGGAGCCTAATTATGTAACTTCCTTATGTTTTCATTTGTTTATGGCATATTTATCATGAAATCAAGGAAAAGAAAATTAATTTTTAACTTACAAAGTGAAGATGATTGTTACTACTGATTAATAATTACTTTGAATCATGGCATAAAAGGTGCAATAATTTTTCCAGGTTTTTGGCAGTACATACTTTTCAATTTTATACCTTCATCTGAGACACATTTTTATTCTCCACCATTCCAAGAGGACATGGAATTTATTAATACTTGACAAATCTCCTGCTCTTTCACTGTCCTAGAGCTAATCAGCATTTTCTGCCAACTCATTTCTGGTCTTTTTAAAAGAAATGTTGGGTATTTGCTGGGAGACATCTGAAACACTTGGATTTCTAAGTTCGTTTCCCTGTTTGTATGATTGATGATACTGATCTTAAGGGAGAGAGAAAGCAACACACTCAGTCTCTCAGATGTCTTTGAAGGTAGGGTGGAAACTAGTGTTTGGGAATGCGTGTGCTGTTACCTGCTTGTCTGGCTCATTGGAACTATTTCCTTTCACTCTGAGGGGAGACTTGGATTTGTGACATTGCAAAGGTAAATTGTCTCTCAAAAAATAAAATCAATTACTTTTGGGACTCTCATCAATATTTTTAAAGACATTATATTCAGACAAGGTTTTTTCCTCTTACTTTTTAAGTACTTCTTTTCCTGTGACGTCATTCTAGCTCTTTCAAATATTATTCAACCCAGAAAATTAAATCAAGGAGTAGAGATGAAGTACTAGAAACAAGTCAGACAAAATGCAATTCTTCTCCTGTAGATCAACATATACTTGCACAGTGTCAGGTAACACTAAAAAGATATTTGTGCTGCTGGGAACATGTGTTTTAAAGTGCTAAAATAACTAGTGCATGTAATTGAATAGACTCAGGTATGTTCAACTCCATTGATCAGACACATGACAGATGTCACCCTAAAACCAAATTTCCTCAGGAAGAAATGCCATATACTGCCACTCCATTCAAATGTATGTGATAAGCTCAGAATTCAATATCTGACATTTTGAATAATTTTGAAGGTAGTCTTACAGTGGAGTTTCTTGTGCTAGATTCGGATGGTAACTCACAATTCCCTGAATTGGTTGGGGTGGTGCATAGCTAATAGATTATTTTAATTTTATTTTATTTTTAAGTATGAATGTTCTGAAAACATATGAAAGTTTGACAGGTAATGGATTTAGGACAATTTTTCTAATTCTAGAGCAGCAAAAATGTCTTCAAGGCCTGCTATACTGACACAAGTATTGTTACTATGACCCTGTCATGTTTACATGGGTACTGTCAAATTTCTCTTAATTTATCACAATAAATGCTAGCTTATCATTTTATGACATTATATTGAATAAAAGCAGCCTGAAACCTAAAAACTTCTTTTATCAAGTAAGGAAAGATAATAGTGCTGACTCATGGATAGTTGATTTTACACTTGTTAAAAGAATGTATTGTATTATTTTGCAGCTGAAAGATATTTTCATATGGAAGTTAAGCCATAGCATTTCATGTCATATTTATTTATCCATGCAATATTTATTGTGAAATCTATTAAAAAACTGTGATATTCTCAAGTAACTTCAAGCATAATGAAAGCCGTAGGACAGTGATTTGAGCAAGCAACACTTTAAAAAATATATTATTTTGATAAATATAGGAATTTGCCATATCCCATGATGCTTATGCCAATGAAGTGGCCTGTGAATTGCTACAATAAGTAATTGTTCTGTTTATTGCTTATTGAATGCTCTCAGACTGAAAATAAATACAAGAGCCAAAATGTCACAAAAAGAAGGCACAATTTCTGCTTTAACATTCTAATCATGTGATAGGCCTTTTTCATTAGAGAAGACACTCATTAGTCTTGGAAAAGTCAGTCCAGTCACTTTTTGGTTTATCAAATCTAATGGCATTTTTAAAAACTGTGATAGTTGATATTTAACAATATTTAACAATCTGTGATTAGTAATTAAGAAGTATTTCCTCATTTTATGTATGATACAATGATATAAACCTGCTCTTTTCCAGTAGAAAAAAAGGACATATTTAGTCTATTCTGTCCTTTCAATTGTCACTTTTACCATCATTATTGAATCTATATCATATTGTAAATTAATTTATTCTCTTTATGTTTTAATTGCATCTTTTCAATGTACATAACATCCTTAAATGCTTGGCTAATTGAAAGCCAGTCTAAATACACAGGCAAATGCATATAGAAGGTTTTGCTTTTTCAAAGCATCATTCATAAAAATAAAAGTTATAATGCATTCAGTATTTCTTTAGTAAATTCATCTCAAAATATTAGCCCAGTAATTCTTTCATGGTAGCAGTAATTTTAAATCATTATGTATTTTCAAAGCCTGACTCTAGATAATGTACCTCAGGAATACATCTGTTCACACAAGGGCTTCTGTCTAGAATCTGACACATGTATATTCCAGCCATGGATCTGGAACATGCCCATGTTCCTGCTTGACTGGATAACCAGACAAGAAACAGCAAGCTCCATTTCTCCAGAAAGAAATTAATTAAAAGAAAGTAAAATCAAACATAAGACTCTTAATACTATGTTCTCTCATTCTGAAATTAGGTAAGTACGGTGAGCTATCTTAAAGGTGAGAAGTTTAACTAATTAGCGAACAAAAAAATCAGGCACTACACACCATTGTTATAGTAGAGGAAGTAAAAAGTACTTTCAATTTTGATTTTTAAAATTCATTGAATCTTTCCTATTAAAAACAAATAGCTAACCAGACAAAAATCTGCTTCTATTACTTTCAGAACTAAAGTGTCAAATGCAACAGAAGTAAAAATACTATCAAAATACCTGGAACCTAAAGGAAGAAGACATTTGACTCACTTGTAGCAATATTTCATGAAGGAGTTCATTCAGTGATATTCAAATTTCCTATAATCAAGCAACCTCATCAGTAGCCTATGTAGGTGTCCCATTTCTGATGTCGAACCTGCTAGTTAAAGATTTTGACAAAAGAAAGCAAGTGAAAATCTACCAAGTATTGAGACTAACTCAGGTTACTTTGTTGTATTTAGATTTTTATTGCTACATTTCAAAAATAACATTGCCTTCTCAAGGTCAGAGAACTCAGTAATACTTGAGGAACTCTGGTTCACACACACAGTATCTCTGCAATACTGTGCCAGCTGAACAAGTTTTTCAAGGAAGATGAGCAAAAGTACACTAATACTCAATGAGCATTTATATGTTACACCACAGCCCTCTAGCTGCACTTTCTTTTGGTGAACTGTGTGTCCAAATAGGGTCCCAGTGAGGTTTTAATGCTGAATAACCATAAAACCTACCTCAAAAGTCAGGAGGAGTCCAGAGACTTTTAAATGAAGTCTGTGTTTGTTTGCATTAAATATGAAATACTGACAGGTAGGATGAGTTTAGGATTTGTGGATGGGAAATGGAGCTTACTGTTTCCTTCACAAAAAATCTTGGATCACCTCCATAACAGAACACCCTTGTCCTACAATCTGGACCAAATGAAAACAGATGCTATTATACAAAACAAAACCAAGAAAAGACCCCTTTAAATAATTGCCTTCCTTCTCAGGAACAAAAAGGATCACAGATTGCTTATAATACTGTTTTTAGGGGGTTTTTTTCCTTAAATTATATTTGGAATACCCGAGGAGAGAGAGTAAGCCCAAGCTTCTATCAGATTGCTGGATGAATTTGCAAAAAAAAAATAAAAAATCAGTCTCTACTTATTCATGTGTAATGACAACTATGTCGAAAAGAGATTTTATTTACATCTCAATAAATGAGTAAAAATCACTGACATCTTTAGAAAACATTGCAAAACTTCAAAATGCACAGTTGATCATGCAAAAAAATAACCAGAACATGCTTGAAGTTGACCGTGTGTGTTCACAATAACTCACATTGATTTTCACCTTCTCAAGAGTAATTAAAAAAAAAAAAATGTTTTTCATCCTCTGACCTCATTCTTTCCATCTCAGAACTGATATACTGATGGACTTCCACATCTGAAAGCTGAAATTCAAGAGAGATCATTTTTGATGCAAGGTTCCTGTGATATGCTTGGAAAATTTCAGAATGTCTCAAATGTAAAATAAATTAACTGCTCCCCTCCATGTCAAAAGACTCTGAAAGACTAGATCCCCTTCATGCAGCCTAAAATATTTTTATTTTCACACTCAATGAATGAATAAATTACTGTCATCAATCAAATCTGTGAGTTCTATACAAAAGCATACATAGGCTTTCAAGTGCTGGTATAAAAACATCTAGAAGGGATGCATGGCAACCTTTGCTTGAATTGGAAATCCAGCCTTCCCAAACACTTTCCTTTTTTTCTTTGCTGAATATTCACGATTGCTTCACAGTCATGTCTACGTGTGCATGCACCAAGCAGTTACAGAGAGTCCAATCAGATCCATCATTTTCCCTACTTCAGAGTCATTAGTGACAAATGTTGTGACAAAGTTTCAAAGTCTGACCATTTATCTAATCGAGTGCTGCATTTCAGTGGATGTATTTTAAGCTCATGCTGAATTGCAAGGATTCCTTTGAAAAATGCTACAAGACAGTTTTCCATTGTCTTTACTCTTGTACAGCTGCTTCTCCAGAGGTACTTCCTCTCAGAAATTCAGTGTCTTGATTGGTGTCATCATTTTTGAACATGGATCCTGTAGTTCTTGCATTTAAATTAAGTATCAAGCTCTGTTAAATATGTTTACATGGACCTTATTTTGAAAATTAGCTCTCTACTCTCTGGAGCAAAGGAAGAAAAAAATTAAAAGCTTCGGAACAGATAAGTTTTTAGCTATGCATCATAGTCTGTGTCAAAAACAAAGGAACCTTTGAAAGGGTACTTTTGAAATTTTTTTCTCCAATAGTGGAAAGCTCTAACAGCCTGTCCTGGTTATAGTAGCCAGGATCAGTTTGTCACTATGTGAGTGTGTGTTCTAAACCCTCCATGTCGTTTTCTCATGAACTGCTCACAATGGCCATTTGCAGCAGCTGTCTAAGGCACACCCAACCCCTCTGGCTACAAACTGGGTGTTTAGGGACTTCTTCTGTGAGATAAGGAAGTTTTCCTGTCTTCACACCCATGACTCAGGTGTGATAACTCCCCTCCAGGGAGCCATTAGCACCTTCACACCCACCTGAGGGGTCATGTCTGCTAATGGGCCATCAGGGATTCCAAAAATATGCCATGATTGACCTCACAGTGTAAATTACCCATTGTGGAACTCTCCACCCTGGGGGAGGGACTGGGAGTTCCCATCTGAGCCCAAGCAGATATAAGCTTGGAGTTTTGGCACTGTCATCACTTATCAGATCTGGAGGAGGACCAGAGCCTCAACAGGACTGTGACTGCCACTCTTAACTGGATTGCAATCATCATTTTTACCAGCAGGTTTATTCTTTCTTTTTACTTTGAACTCAGGAGGGCCATGTAGTGTTCAGCACAAGGATTGGTGAGCTCCATTCTACTTGTGTCCCACTGTGCTGGGCTGCACATCTGTTTTTTGGTTGGTCAAAAGGATTTTCCTTCTGTATTGGTGTATTTATTGTGATCTTTTTATTAAATTGTTATTCTGACTTGCAATCTTATTCTGAGTTGGATTCATTTCTCCTACTGGTTTACCTTTAAACCAGCACACAACCTCTTCAAGGTTAACGCATGCAAGTGATGTCTCAAGGGGCAGCTGCTGGATTTTGATTTGTGACAAACCAACTGTGTTTGCACCTTGGAGGTCTGAAACTGGAGCTGTTCATCAGTCAGGCCAGTGTAATTGAGCTTCTTCCAGTCTGAAGATTTGATCCATTCTTGGATTTATTTGTGGGAAGAGGAGCTGTGCAAGAGGTATTCTCTGGGCTGTGGGGGAACAAGGGGCGAAAGCAGGTGCTTGTGTGTGACTATGGAGGCATTGGGGAAAGGCCTTGAAGGACTCCCTCATGGGAAAGTCTTGTTTCTATGAGTGATGAATCTAGGATTTCTTTTTCACTGAGCCCAGAGGAATAGACAGAAACATTATTTACTGTCCCTCTCCATATTAGGAGAGATTCGGTGTCTCCTTCATAGGAACCAGAATAACACAAGTTACCATAAAACCATCATAAACAGAGGAAGAATAAAAGAAAGCAAGCCCTGTATGTGCATTAAAAGTGATGTTGCCATAATGCTGAAGAAAGGAAAATGAGATTCAGCAATAGAAATGTCTGGAGTAGTTTTTATTAGCTTTTTCATATATTTATTTTTATTGACTGTGCCAGGATACAATATAGAGAATTCTTTCTTTCACCAAATCCTCATAGAGTTCTGCCTACCGAAACAATACACTAATGAAGCGAAGTACTCAGAGAGAATATTAAAATATCTGGCATGCTTAAGACATGAGTTCTGCTGCAACTTGCCACTAGTTTTTCATCTGTTCAAAACAATCAGAAACTTTAAAAAAGTTACTTTGAAAAACCTAAAGGAGCAGAGTTTATAAAAAATGGCATTAGTAAGGTGATATTAAATTTATGAATGGTTCTCTCAATTATAACCTTGGAAAAAGGGAAATACTGCCAGGTCATGAAATGAGTAGGGCAGATTCTCAAAATACATGATGGAGTACCTGACTTCGGCAAAGGTATTTGACAACATGCAGGTAAACAGTCTCGTAGGGACTTTATTGATAAGTTTTTACGTTTTTACTGTTATAACTATAGTTATAGGAAAAAAATGTGTTATTTTTATTAGACTACATTCAACTGACAGCAATATTTGAGGAGATCAGGAAAGAATAAGTTTCTCTTGTTGCAATTCAGGGACTGATACAGGCTAGTTCCAGTACCTCAGCTGATGCTCAGAGCTGGATTGAGCCTTTTTTTGCAGTAACGGCATGTCCACCCACTGAGTAACTCAGTAAGAATATGAAAAACTTGTTAGATCTGCTTTAGTTATTCGTGCTTCTTTGCATTGAGTCCCACAAGCAGATCTGAAATGTGGAAGAAAAGAAGTGGTAGGTTACTGAAGTATTACCTTAAGATTCCTTTATTTTTGAAGTAGAAATAGCAATATATGGGATCTTGATGGAGGGAACAGAACTTGCTGGAATTCTTTTTCTTTCTGTGAACAAGGTAAAGGCTTAAAACATTCTTCTTGTACCTACCTAAGGAGAAGAAAAATTCTGTAATTGAAAATGTGGTGGGGGGAAACGTGGAGGAAGTATATGCCCAGCACTATCAGACAAATTGCAGCATAATGATGTCATTAGAAAAATCTTTCTGCTGTTCTCAAAGGATACGACTAAATAAAGTAAACCAGAGTATTTAGAAATTGAAAAGAACACACCAAGAATCATGGTCTGATTATTTTCATTTGGTTATTTGTATTTTGAGGTTCTGTATGATTTTTTTGCATCTTGCAGCACAGAAAAGCCTGTGATATGGCCTGTTATTGTGTTTGAGTATAGCCTTGTATTACGCTTACTATGGGTATATTCAATTTTCATTAAAACCACTACAGAACTTGCACTGGCAATTCCTACCATGGAACAGACTGAGGAGATAACTAACAAATTAAGAAGTGCACACAACCTATGTGGTTTTATTTATATTTTTCATGCAATTATTTTTCCACCATTTGATGTACTTTATTTTCTTTTTTGTTGCTATAGCAACTCTTGTGACAGGAATTTCTCACTTTCATATATAAGGACCTTTCTTATTGTTCTCATTAAATCAATATGGAAATCTAGTATATATGCCTAAAGATGACAGAAGATGAGACATGCCATGCTAACCAACTGGAGGTTCCCTAGGTTTGAAGTTTCCTTAGGGAAATACAGGCAGTGAAATTATTTCCTTACAGAGAGGCCACTTAATTTCATCTGTTTTACCGAGCCAGGAGTTTATCTTCTCAAGTAATTACTGCTTAGGAGCTGGAGTCAGGAATTATCTTTTTGTTTGTTTGTTCTCATCTGTATCACTGACTCTGTTACATTAAGATAAGTAGTTTAATCTGTGCACTGTTTCTCCATGTAAAATATTACCTTGTTTCACAACACTGTTGCACAATGTAAGCACTGCCTGTTAACATACTGAATATCCGTTATCTAACTGATAATGCAAAAGAGAAGTAGTAATACGATGTGCTAAGAAATTAATTAGTATATTCACCTTGTTATGCAAGCGAGGGCCGTGCTTCTGTAAATAGTTTCTCCATTTCTCTATTTCTCTTCCTTTTTCCTTAAGTGAAAAATTGTTTCTCCTTTCAGCAGTGCTTTATAATGTTAATGTGTTCTACAATTTGAATGTTTATAATCTGTGACCAGTTTTAATTTAATATCTTGAACACATTTGGAATTTTCTGGCGCTTTCTGTTTGCCTTTAGCTTACAGTATCGATGATAATAAATAGTTATGTTTTCTTCTTAAAAAATTGCATTATAGTTCCCAGAGTGAGTCACTACCTCAGTGACTGATACAAATTAAATATTATTCTTATCTTTAAGATAAGACCAGTTAACATTGTCAATTGGTTGATGAGAAGTTCAACATGAGCCAGAAATGTGCACGTGCAGCCCAAAAAGCCAGCTGTGTTCTGGGCTGCACCCAAAGTACCATGGGCAGCAGGTCATGGGTGATGATTCTGCTCCTCTACCCTGCTCTGGTAAGACCCAACCTGCAGAGCTGCACCCAGCCCCAGGGGCACTAGCACAGGAAGGACATGTACCTGTTGAAGCAAGTACAGAGAAGGCCACAAAGATACTCAAAGGGCTGGAACACAGGGTGAAGACAGGGTTAGAGACTTGGGGTTGTTCAGCCTGGGGAAGAAAAGGCTCTGGAGTGATCTAATTGCAGCCTTCCAGTACCTGAAGGGAGCCTACAAGAAAGATGGAGAGGGACTTTTCACAGTGGCATGAAACAACAGGACAAAGTGGTAATGGCTTTAAACCAGCACGGAGTAGATACAGAGATGAAATTCTTCACTGTGGAGTAGTGAGGCACTTGGAACAGATTTCTCAAAGAAGTGATGAGTGTACCACCTCTGGAAGTGTTCAGGTCCAGGATGGATGGAGCTGTGAACAACCTGGTCTATTGGGTGTCTCCTTGCCCACTGCAAGGGATATGGAACTAGATGAACTTTAAGGTTGTTTCCAATCCAGGCCATTCTATGAATCGATGAAATAGCTAAAGCAGTTCTAACCAGCTATGTCGTGTTCTCACTGAGTTACTCAGTGGATGGACATGCCAGTACTGCTAATTCAAAGATCAGAACAGTTCCAAACAAGCAATAATATTAAATACTGCAAAAAATAAAGGCCCTGTCTTTATATTAAAAAATGTTAAGGTTTTTTTTATATTTTCCTTTTTTTCCTGTAATTTTTTTCATTGGTTTATCTTTAATATTTAAATTATTTAGCTGTTTTTTCTCACTGGAAGTGGGAAACAGGACAGATAGCTTCATTATAAAAAAATTGAAAGAGTTAAAATGACATAAGATAATCCAAGAAATACTACATTTAATATGAGGTTGTTAAAGCTAAGAACAATGGATAAACTTTTTTAAATGTATAGCATTTTCTCCCATTGCTCGTTCATCAAGCTCCTTATAAAGCTAATTACTACCTAATTTGTTGTAGCCTGAATAGCAGGAAATCACTACTCTCCTATGTCGTATAGTAGATAATCCGTTAAACAGCGCAGTAGGGTATGAGGCCATCAGGAACCTCTCCATGAGAAATTATCTATGTCTCAAAAGACAGGCAAGAGGCTGGCTATGCAGAGGTATGTCCTAGTCAAATCATAAAGTTCTGTTGCACTAATCTTCACTAAAACACATCTGTGATATTGCAGAACTGTAAAAGAAATCGGTACCACTAGAGATGGACAATTTTTGTTCCTTTCCCTTGTGCTGCCACGCATGATAATTACAGACCCAGGGCTGGGCTGTAGCACAGAGGCAGAATCAAGACAGTTTAGTTATTGATTCGTTAGCTTGGTCTGCCAGTCATGTACCCTGCTCATGCTGCAGCCTTTTCATTGAAAGTGGTGTTCAGGAGGTCTGTCTTCTTCCCAGCTACTCATTTCTCAGGAATTGTAGGAAATGAACTGTTCAGAGATCTGTGTTAATTTTATTTTTTTGACACTGGTTAAGAGGTTTATCTGGGACACAAATACATACACAGTCAGCATGATCACATAAGCTTACTTTCTTAGGAAATCAATCTCATATATTTAGCTGAATAAGTAAATTGTATCAAAATTTCTTAGAAATACTGACAACTTAGATATTCAGAAAGTTCTTATATGTATGCTTTCTTAGTGTATTAGTAAATATTTTCATCTAATGAGAACCTTCAGTCAAAACTCTAATTATCAGTTTGGTTTTTTTTTTAAATCAAGTTTTGACAGTCAATGTTAGACTTATTTAGTTGTTGTTGGCTGGACTTCGCGAACAAAGATCTTGGCATAAGTCTGAGCAATGGATGTTTTAGGTGAGGCACAGTGTGTGCGGAACTGGCCCCACTCCCTTTACTCCTTAGGCTCATCCTGCCACGGCCGAGCACGCTCGGACGGCGACAGCGAGTTCCTCCAGGATTCGAACCGGCGTCCTCAGAGGAGGAGCCAGCTCCACAGGCGGGGGCCTACACCACTCAGCCAATGCCCACCGCCTCTCAAGTGTAACATCTCAAATCAATATTAAGGAAAAAAAAACCCAACAAAGAGAAAAGCAATAATGTCAGGTTGTTGAGCAAACCTGGGAGCCCATGTGGGTCAGAGCACCAGGGGAAGACCTCGCCTTGTCCTCTCTGCCACCAAATGACACAAACGTGGCACTGCAGCCACGCCTGCAACACAAGCTGGGGCAGACTTATTTAGACACACAAAGGCAATAACCTTCAAAGGGAGTGTTGCTGACCAATAAAATAAAATGTTATTCTTTTTAAAAGTAAGTTTAAAACATGTTACTAAATTTGTGAAAGCTGCACTTTGAATGGAACTGTCCTTCATGTTTGTGAACTCTGTTCTACCAGGGCAGTGCATTGTAAAAAGAATTAATGTACCTTAACTTAGGCTAATTTAGAACATGAGCAAAAGTTACTTATATGATAAAAGAGGTAATTTTTTCCACTTGCTCCAGTGAAAGCTTCATCTGAAAAAATCTGTTCACTTTGGACACTGTACTTTTAAATAAAATTCAGGCAAATCAGGAAGAGTTTTGGCAGCACAAGAACAACAGATACAGAAGATGCAATCCATAAGAAAATGTTGAAGGATCAGACTGGTTTAGACTATAAAAGAACATTCTGGGAGAGCTTGTAATACCTGACACATCTCCAGATAGAACTGGTGGGCATTTTTTCTCTTCACTCACCAAAGGCAGGACATAAGGAAATTAGGTTAGACATGAGGACACTGTGAGGTGCTGTCACTAGGCACACTAAGGTAGTGAAACACACAAACAGGCTGTACAGGGACCAAGTCAATTAGATGTCTTTCCTGGATGGATTTGATCCTGAATGAATATGTTTTGAGCCTTTTTAACCATCCTTTACCCTGATTCTGTGAGGCAGCTAGTTCCTACAATTAGTGACAGGTTTATGGAAAATTGCCAGATTCCTTTTCCAGACTTGGAATATTTAACTATTGAATATTTAACTATTCACCAAGCAACTAGGAATACAGAAGCAACCAGAGCTAACCAGAGCATTGCCAGATATTAGCCTGTCTCATACAGGCACCAGTATAATCTTTTTCAAAGGAAAGTGCAAGAATCTTGCAGGATGCTTGCATGAAAACACACACTCTAATACTGTCTCCTTAGCCTTAGGGACATGGATTATCAATAGTTACATGTTTTCAGCCATCACATTCTGATTTTCTCTCAGTCCTTCCCAGTTCCAATGTGGACATTCTCACTGTCTAAGTAAATCCTTATAAATCATCTTTAGTCTTAGTATTATCAATATTCATAACAGTGAGTAGTAAAAGTTCATTTGTCACTGTTAGGAAAGTATATTCTTGCATCTTTAAGAGTTCCTGTCAGTGGTATTGAACCTCTCTTTAGTAATTTCTTAGAATCATATTTGTTCTGGTTTGATTTTTTTTTTTTTAAATTTGACAATAAACGGATATAAAATCAAATAAATCAAACTCCCTATATATCCTCTTTACCCTCATCTTTATCCCAGACTATATGAAATGAGCACTCTTCAAATTTTCATTCTGTTTTTATACAAATTATATGTTTCTGTGGTGGATCTAACAGTTTAGCTCCCAACCAGCTGCTCACCCACTTCCCTTCCTTGGCAGAACAGGAACAGACATTAGGAAAAAAACCAAGAAAACTCATGGGTTAAGATAAAGGCAGGGGAATTGCTTGGTAATTATTGTCACTGACAAGCCAGACTTGGGAAAAATTAACCTAATTTACTTCCTGCTCTGCCAGGCTTAGTTTTGTTCCTTCAGACTGCTCTATCCCCACTCCAAACAGCATAGAGAGGATGAAGGAGAGGTTATGGTCGGTGCAGAGTAATTTCTCTTTGTCACTTCCCTTGCTCTGGTCCACTCTCTCTGCAAGCAGCAGGAATGTTGCTCCAGTGTGAGTTCTCCATAGGCTGCAGGGAATATCTGCTCCTCTGCCTGGAGTGTTTTCTCCTCCTCATTACTTGATCTCAGTGATGTCTGCTATTTCTCACTCTCCCTCTCCTCTTTCTACTGGTTCTTTTTTGTTTTGGTTTGGGGTTTTTTTGTTTGTTTTTTTTTGGTTGTTTGGTTGTTTGGTTGTTTTTTATTTGTTTGTTTTTGTTTGTTTGGTTTTGGTTTTTTGTTTGGTAGGGGGTTTTGGTTTTTGTTTGTTTAGTTTTGGTTTTTTGTTGATTTTGTTTGTTTCTTTGTTTTTTTGTGGGGGTTTTTTTGGTGTTTTTTTGGGGTGTGTGTGGTTTTTGTTGTTTGTTTGTTTGTTTGTTTGTTTGTTTGTTTGTTTGTTTGTTTGTTTGTTTTGGTTGGTTGGTTGGTTGGTTGGTTGGGGTTTTTTTGTTTTGGTTTGATTTTTTTTGTCCTTTTAAAAACATGTTTTTACGAAGGCCACACAGACTTCACTGACAGGTTCAACTTTGACCTACAGAAGGTCCCTTGCAGCCAGACTGCTGCACAGCTGAGAGGAAGCAGTTGCCCCTCTTCCTCCACTAAAACTTTGCCATCTACACCTATAAATGTCACCAGTTGCTTTTCAGCAGGTTGGTGACTGTAGGCTGTACACTTTGTAGGTAAGCCATTCAGCAGCTTATTGCCTTTTACTACGGCCATCTGAAAACTTATTCATAGGCAGCTAGAACTATTTGAAACTCGCCAGCATCATGAAGACAATCACATGTATCTAGCAGATATTCCTCAATAAAAAACAGAGCTGTAAACAGACTGATAAGAGAAAAATAAACAGGAAGATTTTCAGAGAATGTAAGACTGAAGTGGATGTTTCCAGTGCTGTGCAGAGAAAATAGACTTCAGTAAGATAAGACAGAAGAAGAGCCATGACAAGGATATATAAGGTTCAATAAAAAGAGTCTGATAGTCCACATAGGTACAGAGTATTCCATATGAAGTCATAGTTAGATGAATTCTGGGAAAACCAGGGACAAATAAGCATGAGAATTAATGAAACACATACTGAATCTGGACACTTAGTCTTCTCCACAGGCAGATAAGGAACTGCCATAACAGGAAATTATGCAACAGGGATATGAAAAATACTCTAGAACAGTGTCCCAGGAAAAACGAGAAAAAAGGTCTATAAGCCATTTTTGAACAGTGTAAACACAGATGCTGTTGACAGATCTAAACATGTTTAGTTCTTCCTTAAAATACTCTCAGGTAACAGCTACTGGCATCTACTATTACCTTATGTTTTCTGACAATCATAGTATTTTTACTCCATGTATTAAATTCTTGTTGAATATCTTCAACTATCTACAAAATACATTAGTACTTTGAAAAAAAAAAACAAAAACAAAACAACAAACCAGTAATTATGTCATTCTTCAAAAGTCACAAGTTGGCATTCAGTGGTTGTTGCAACTCTAATATTTAATTTTAAACTCAAAGTTCAAGGTATGTGCCTTGAAATACCAGGAAAAAAAGTTCTATTTCCCCATCAACTCTAATCTCTTGTAGTTCTTTTACTACATTTATCTTTGTTCTTCTGACTAAAAATGTTATCATATGGTATTTGTGAGTTAGCATTTTATTTTCTTTTTCACATTTCACTCAGTCTGAAAACAGACTTTAGAGTTTCACCTCTGGGAGGAAGATTACATTCTTTTCACCTGTTCAGTCAATCAACATAATTTACCAAGCAGAACCATTTTCCTATAGGAGTAAGCTCCATAGCACCTTCAATTCCCATTTCATTTCCAAAAATTGCTGACTGCAGCCTCCCCCACCCCCTTTCCTGTGCCTCTAGCCATATTTTTGCTTCAGTGGCTTTCATAGGCAATAAAAGCATTTTGAATATCCAAATTAAAGGCAATTAGTTCTGTTTGGCTATACAGATAGATTAAGGAATTTAAATCCCTTTCTCACACTGATGCATGATCAGTCAGCAGAAACCATTATTGAGGCAGCACCAGAACCCATCTAAAAGAACTATCTGTAAAGGGAAGAAATCAAGTGATATATTAGCAACATGGTTACTGAAGACTTTGCCGTAACAAATGAGTAGAAATGTGAAATTGCATTGAAAAATGCATTTTATAATACCAGGTTAGGAAGAGACCAATAGCTCTGCAAAAGTCCTGAAAACCAGTCTTCATTTTAGCAGGTAAGAAATAAAAATGAAAGGGAATATGTCGGGGGTTTTTTGCATAATATAATACCCTTGTTGCTTACATTTTCAGGAGTTGAAATTTTTTAGTGTATCTTTTCTTACAGGCACAGCTGGACAGAAGACAAGTCTATAAGAGATAAATACAGAAATGAATTTGATAAAACAGAAACCTCCAGCAAAAATTCAACTGTAGCAAAGGAGAGATCTAATCAGACCTCCTCTCAGGGAAAGGTCAAAAACAAGACGAAAACATATGAATTGTTTATCGTCTCAGAAAAAAAAATAATAAAAACAATCTAATTTCTTATAAAGCTGCATTGTTTTTTCAGCATGACAGTCTGAGAAAATACCTGAAGCAAAGCTACTGTGTTTTTTTACCTCTTCCCATCACTTTTCAGAGCCTCTGCAGCAACTAAAATTAACATGAGAAATCCACTCTGAATGACATCACCTTTACATCTCTTATATGTGCAGGAGATTTTAGCCTTTACTCCTGTTTTCAAAGTACTGCATGTATGCATTGTACTTACATAAAAATTGGGGGCAGGGATGTACTGGGAAGATCCAATTAGGATGGTGCTGCTGTGGTTATGAATCAGTTTTATCCCAAACAGGGCTGTGAAACAGAACACAAATATAGATTACATTTTTTTAAAAAGTGCTTGCACCAGAGCTGGCCTTTAGGAAGGCTGTGTACCTGTCACACAGGAAGAAATTATAGGGTTCCTATGCAGTCCCTCCTAACAACCAGGGCAGTAGTAGTGAGATAACCTCTTCCTGAAATTTAACCTCATCAGAAAGTCTTCAAAAATATGAATGTTTATTATACTTTGATCTTCACAGCAGTATGAGTGAAGCTGTCATATTCATATTTCATGAATTTTTTTTTGTCAAGTCATAATGATGTAAGTTATTCCACTAGAGAATGCTTCTCATTTCGTGTGCTGAACTCAAACTAGCAAGGTAGAGTCAAGTCTAATAATTATTTCTAACTTTTTAAAAGTGAATTTTATTTATGTGAGAATTATCATTTGTGTGAGAAATGCGGACTTAGTAAACCTTTTCTCCTCTTTGAGATGCTGTTGTGTTTGTCAGTGTTATACTCCTTTTCTATGCAATTTTCATGTGCTGAGCCAAGGGGACTGTGCTAATGGTAAGTTGTGCAGACGCAGCAACAGAAAGTTTAGGATGGGAGCCCCCCTTGCAAGAGAGGTCATGGGGTAAGAGTATTCACTGATATTTTTATACTTCTACCTTTACAAGGATAATAAACACCAGCAATTATTTCACTGTGGATAAATTTTGGTGACATTTCTTCTCTACTAGTTTGTCAGGTATTAGATATCATTAGAGAGGGTCAATATACGGGATTGAACTAAAATTCCAGGGTTTTAGTTAAAGTGTAGATTAATTCTTATTAACAATACATTAATTTATTATTTCATATTAATGTAATAGCGTTTAAATTATTCAATTAATTTTAATTGATAATAATTTAATCTTATATTAATAATTTATATCAAACTCTGTCAGATCAAAGTGTTCCACTGGAAAATGTAAAGCACAAAAAACCTATATGGTAATTCCCAAGTTCATGAACTAACAAAGGTTCTGAAGGATGTCTGCTCTGCTGTGCTTTGCTGATACATAAGTACAGCACAGAGACTATTAAATAACATTAGAGGTGGTAAGTAACATCAGTTAGATTCAGATGGCAATCTGAGTAAATTGAAGTGTCCAAAGAGATACACAATTACTTGGTGAGAAAGACATCTGATTTTGTATTCTAGATCTGAAAGGGAAATCTTAGGAAAATGTGGGAAGTCTGTGTGATGTTTCAGGATGTTGAGTATTGATGAATATGAACACTATCACTTAATTTTAAGAGGAAAACTTGATTGACTGTGGAAGCATAGTTTTCTTCTTCACCCTTGTGCATTTTCCACATCTATGTCATAAAGTTTATTTTACAAAATGCTTTTAAGTTTTTGAAAACTTGTTTAGCCTTAGAAAAATATATTAAGCCAAAATTATGAAAACAATGAAATGTGAGTAAACACATATAGAGACGAGGTTAATGTGATAAACAGAGGAGTTGTTCCTCATATAAAGCACTTTGTCTTCTTTAAATCCCATTTCCTACCATTTCTGTTATTCATCGAGGTTTACAAGACTAATCTGATGAGCATTGTCTCTTTTGACTTCATATGAGCTCAGTATTGGCACTGAAAAACAGGAGGAAATATTTATTACTGATTTTTAAAAGAATAGACTTGAAATACTCTTCCACATTAATTATGAACCGTGATCATTCCATACTCAGGATTTTGATGTGTTTCTTCATTTCCTTTCACGTGGAAACAAATTGACAAAGATCAGTTCTACTCTTTTTGTGTACTCACATCTAATCTTTTCTGAGAAAACTTTCATACATAAAAATGAAAAGAACAATGTTTTTACTGAAACTAAGCTGGCTTTATCTGAGTCAGAGAAATTCTAAATGTTGACTTTATATTACTAGTTCCCTATTTTCCTTGATATGCATAAAAGCTCTCTGCTCTATTAGAAGGTGCTGAATTTAAATGCACTGCTGTATAATTATCTTGAGCTTAATTATATGAACTCTGTTATTACTAATGAACTATTAGGTCTCCAACACTACCACTATTTCAATATTCATTTTACTTTAAAATAGCTACTAAATATTCTACTGGTTATCTCTCCCCATGTATTTTTGAAAATGTCTCACAATTAATGAAGTACTTCAGATAGCTCTTTCTTGCACTACAGGAATGTCTCACAGAACTTTAGGAGAAATGAAGTGATACCTTCTAGGCAGACAATATACTTCATTTCATATTATTCACAGAGGTGCACTTATGTCTATGCTCTGCCTTCACTTCTTTTTATCGGGACCACTCCCTTCTCTTTTTAACTTTCTAAGAAATTGTTATACAAAGTGTTCTGCCAGTGTTTGAAAATGTGTGTCTGTATATATAGGCAGAAAATGAGTGAAAGAGATCACAGCAAAATATCTTAGTAAGCATTGTTGGCATCCTTGGCATCAGTTATTTGCATTCTTTTCTTGGAAGGATAATATGTTCATCTAGCAGAATATGATTGATTAACTGAGTAGAAGGGATATTTTGCATGTCTCAGTACTTGGAAATGCCATAGTCTGTATCTGTTCTCCTGCCAGTCTCTCCTCTCACATGGCTTAATGCAAAATGCCAATCTTTGTAGGACCCTGCCATCTCTTCTGCAGTTTCATCATCATTCTGGAAAGTTACCTATATTTTATGAAAACAGGATTCATTTTATAACCTGAGGTGGAAAGGTGTACTTCTTATTTAGTAAAATATCTCTGTATGAGAGGTTTTAAAATATTTTCTTTTGAAGTAAGTATTCACTGGGAAAGTGAGATGAAGATGAGGTTGATTTATTCATCAACAGTCAGCACAGTACAAGTATCAACAGTGAAAACTTCAGCTAAACTATGAACATTGATCAATCTCTACCTAAGATGTACTTCAGGTTTTATGAAATTGCTTTATTCTGGCTCTATGAGGAATTTGCTACTAATTGTCACTCAGTTCTACTGTCCTTGTATAATTTCTTCAGAGTAAGAGACTTGAAAAGAAAGTGCAAGTATAAATGGATTATGAGTGTGTTCATCACCTTGTAATAAAATTTCACCATCATTTCTATGTGGATATGTGCTTAACTCATTTAACTCATTTCTTCATTGAATATACCAGTATTACTATTTATTTCCCTTTTACAGTTTCGACTTAGATAACTCCTGGTTATAATACAGTCAAGACCAAACTAAAATTAATAAAACCATGTATTCATTATTTTATCCATGTTATGAAAGACGGTATGGTCCCAGATCCAGAGTGAAAAATGGCCTTTTCAATAAAAATTAAAAAAAAAAAAAATAAATAAAAAAAAATCGAATTTTCTCTTGGTATACTGATTTTAAAATCTTTTTTGTTTTACAAAGTAAACTAAAAGCTTAAATATAAAAGACTTCTAGTTCCTGTATTTCTTAGTCATATCTCTGGGAAAGTTTTTATGATGGCTTTATTTCCCTAGGGAAATGATAGGAACTCAGAATAGTCTTAAACTGTCAGCTTTCATTTCTTCAGTGCTTATAAGCATTGATTGCCAGAATTGAAAACTTTTAGTATGGTTCACACTATAGATTTAATGTATTTTACATACACAGCTTGAAAATATAATTCTGCACCATAATTGTTTGGTAAACTGGGGGGAGTTCACCTCACCAAATTTAAGCCAAGATAATTGTCCAATTAGCCACTGGGGCTGCCACTAAAGTCTGTGGAGCAGAAAGGACATACCAGAGGTTGCCTCATCTGTCTAGGTCATGTATCTTAAGAGCAGAATAAATTCCTTTCCAATGTGCTTATCACTCTTCCCTTGTCTAATACAAAACTTGAGCACATATTATGTTTTTTAGATCACTGAAACTGGGAGAAATTACTTCAACTTTCACTCAATATACCAGAAAGACAAGCAAATATTTATGTGCTTTTGTTTTGGAACATCAATCCATCCTTTCTCTGCAGTTAAGATTTGGTTTATTTGAATAGGCACGTATGAAATCGAAATCGAAGGAATATGTCATATAAAACCCTTTGCTTGAATTTTGTAACATCTGGACTTTTTGTGTTCAGTCTCCACCAATTTTTGTTTTATCTTCCTGAATGCTCACAGAAACCAACAATAGTGACATGTTTTATATGTACAGGACATTGTTATTATGCCAAGGGATCATATTCCCAAAGTTTCTACAGCAGCCCACTGACAGGGCATGATGGTCCTGGTCTTTCAGAATTTAGATCCATTTTACAAATTTTTTTTTTCAATTGTTTAAAGACCCAAACCTAAATATTGAGTTATTTCTGTGCTTAGTACAAAATATTTTTAGGCTGACTAAAGCTTATTAGACTGAAAAAAAAGAGTGGAGAATTCCTTAATTTGTTTTCTCTTGCATTTCTTTCTGATCCTAGCTGAGGTTTTTGACATGACACATGACTTAAAGGTGGTCAGATATATCCATTCACACAGCAGGAATGAGGCTCTATCATCAAGGCCAACTGTAACTAAGCAACAGCTCACATTCCTCTTGTCAATAGTTTTTCGGGCTGGTGAGACCTAAAGGAAACAAAAGTACATACACACAGAAGTCAAAAAATAATTTCAACCAAAAAATCTTATTAACCTTCTAGTAACTNGCCAGCAAGACTGCTGCAAAGTTTGAATAACAAGCTCAACCCAAAAAGCTTGATACCCCAGAGAAATAAAAGAAAAAAAAATATTTTTCCACAAATGAGTGCAGAGCACTGTCACTCTCCCAAAATTGTAACCCCTAGACAGAATATGTCACTGACAGTCCCATGAAGTTGTCTTGCAGGCAAATCTGCACTGAGGCACAGGCGCTGGTGTTACAGACACAGATGTCTCTTTAAAACTTGGTTAAAGCCTTTTTTGTGTTAACATTTCATATATAAACCTGAAAAAATAACATTCCCTAGCTTTCAATTAATAACCTCCAAGCTTTATTCTGCTAATCAGCTGCAGATAGTACATATTTCTTTCTCAGCTCATTATTATTTAGTATCTATCAATGACTTGGATTAAATGATAAAAGAAGCTTTTTGGTAAAGAGTTGGAGATAACAGAGGTCAAGGCTGTAATAATGAAGATGATGGGTTACTGAAGAAGCAGCACATCAGGATCAACATCTAAATGTAATACTTTATTTAATATAGGCAAATAGGGTGTTTGATTTAAATTTATCATCTGTAAAACAATTAAATTTAAAGGATAGAAAACCATTCTGAAAAGAGAAATATTAGAGGACAATTTAAAAGTCCATGGAGCAAGGATTATGCCTATGGTCAGGACAACATTTTTGACTGAAAGAGGCAGTGGGCTCTTTGTAAAATGTAAGGTATTTTCCGTCATGCTAATACCACTGGAAAAAGAATTTACTCATTTCATGGACAGTGAAAATTTGAAATTAGATTGGAAGAGACCAGTGAGGAGGAGGTGCAGTTGTCTTCAATTGAGACTCTCAGACTTGTCAGAATTTGCATTGGCAAGCAGTAATATGCAAGTTATAGCAATGAATATGCAGAATAATACAGCTAGTGATGGATACCAAACATCCACACTGCACATGGAGGACAATTTTATTTAATACTGCTTCCAGTCTAGTCCTGTTGTTTACGTGTTCATAAGTGACAAGATTATATTAAAAAAGTCTCCTGAAACAAGTATCATCCAGGTTTGAATTCATCTGGAGTCCTCTCTGTGAAATTAAAGGCTGTGTAATGAGGAAAAGCCAGGAGTTTTCAGTGGGGATGACAAGAGATTTCCTTTAAAAAGCTCTTTGTCTCAATTAAAACACACTTGGTATATTTAGAGAAACAAAAACATGAAAGAACTTGGTGTCTTTGTAAGTATCTGCTTGTGGAGAAATCATTTGAAAGCAGAGGCTTTTCTTGTGTAATTCACTAAGTTCACATTTCCAGTGGCTGGAAAATCAAATATAGAAGCAACTAGATATCTATATGATGAGAAAGCTGTCTAGGTCACCTGTGAGTATAAATTACATAGACATCAGTTTTTAACAGCTTCTATAGTGAGTTCTCTACCGCTTAAAATGTTTTAATCAGGTTTATTTTTTTAAATGTGTGAGTTTTGGCTTGTGACTGAAGCTTCGTTTTCACAAACACAGAGGTGCACAGTGACAGTGACAAATAAGATAGTTGTAATAAGCAGGGCTGTCACAGGAGGGTGACCAATGGCTCAGGTAAACAAGACACTAGTGCCATCTGTGATGGAAAGAATGTTTCTCTGTGTCTGCATATATACGTATATATGTGTGTGTATATATATATATATACATATGTACTGTATATTTGTGATCATGTCTGTGCTTTTTGGGAAAACAAACTCACCCTCACTGCTGGTTGGAGTGTGGAGCTTCACATCCACAGGCTTCCAGATTCAGCAGTGCCTAACAGTATATGGCATTTAAAAAAAAACAAAACAAAACAAAAAAAATAAGATAGTGAAAAATTTAAAAAAATGCAGTGTTGAGCTTAACCCACATTTTAAGGATATTTGAAGAGAGGTATTTTATTAATATTTTCCCTCCAGTTCAGGCCAGATGCCACAGACTTCAAAACAAACAAACACCCAAAACAAACAAAACAAAGCACCAAAACAAAAACTCAAAGAAAATCAACCAAACAAAAAACAAACCAATCAAAAAACAGACAAAAAAACCCCAACCAAACCCAAACCAAACCAACCAACCAACCAACCAACCTAAAAAAAAACAAAAACAAACCAAAAAAACCCCCCGAACAAACCAACAAGAACCAGCTGGTGAGAAATGAAGATGGAAATTAAGATACATAGCTTAGCGTTTCCAAGGGAGCTCAGTGTGATATGAGCTGGTGATGTTCATGGAATCACGTACTATAAAAGTCCTATTAGTCCCCTTCCCTTCTTCCTTTCTCCCTTCCTTTTTCCTTCTTTCCCTCAGTCCCTCCCTCCCTTCTTCCCTTCCTTCTTGCTCTCCCTCTCTTGTCAATAATCAAATAATGAATGGATAAGAACCATATAGTTTGTTTTGAGAAGAATTACTTCTTGTATCACAAACTCTTGGCTTATATTTCTCTATCTTTCCTATTGTGTTCAAGCCAGACACTTATTATTTACAGGTAATTTACACTAGTTTGTATAACAAAACTTGTTGTAACTACATTTAATTTCTCAAGAAGGAGTCAAAAGATTTTGTTTGTTTGTTTGTTTGTTTCTAAACTCTCCATAAAGAAAATTTGGTATTTTGTTAAATACAAGTGAAGGATTTGTTAATATTTTTCAAAAATCCTATTAATATATTTTTCAAAAATCCTATGAAGTGTAGAATAATCTTGTGCATTTGTTAGACAAGAAATAGATTCCAAGACTCAAGATTAACACACCATGGCATTTAATTAAAAAAAAAAACAAACAAAACCCAAAACAAACAAAAACCACAAACAAACAAAAAACACAAACAAACAAGCCTACCAAATCCAAACAATAAAATGTGACAAACCCAGACTTAAAGTTTTAATATGGAGCTTTATATCCTAAAAAATATTTTAGTATTTTTGTTTCATCTAGGTTCAAATATCATTTCTATTGAAAGTACTTCGATGAAATCATTCCAACATTGTGTTACATCAGCCAGTCATAACCCATATTGTTCAATGCATTTTCAGGTCCAATGCAGATACAAAATTATGAGTTTGGCTTACTATTTTCATACTTTCTTTGCAGTTCTGTGGTTTATTTTCCAAATTCAAAAGTCTAAGACACCACCTAACTTTGTTTTTACATACATAGTTATGGAAGGAAAAAGAGTAACATACAGGAGATAGTCTGAGTAAAAGAAAACAGATAAATGCAATTAGGAAAATGGAAATTAAAATTTTATCCAGTGTACGTCATCCAGCCTCAAAACTTCACTAAAGTACATTAGAATGACATACTCAAGAGGGAAGAAGAGCTCTGTATCCTGCCCCAAATGTACATGTCAAATAACAGATTGGTTTAGTCTTATCAGTTTGAAGGAATATTGGGAAACTCCCAGAATCTATCCATCTTTTCTTACTTTCTTCTGATTTCTGGAGTCATTTATGTGGCTCTTTTTCTATCTGGACAGCAAGCTGCTGTAGGTTGGAATTTTACAGAATGTAATGTACAGTGATTGCTTGTCAGGGTTGTTGTTGAATGGTGGCACATCTCAATTTTTACTTCCATGAGGTTTGTTTTCACATTCTTTTGAGTACTTGGAATTTTCCTCAAGAGAGAAAAATAATGGTCCATTATCACAGCTTCTGCTATTGCATCTGGCAGTATTACTACTGAAGCATTTCCATCAAGTTTCATCCAAAACTAGCAGGAAAAAAGTATTATTTCCAATGGCTTTAGCGGATTTTTTTTCTGTCTGATAGTTTAGGGTAGTGAGCCTAAGCTTGCAGTCCAGTGATGAAGGAATACACATCACCTTGTGTCCTGCCCTGGCATGACCTGCCCTGGCATGACCTGACCCCTGCTTTCTGGATGCAACAGAGGGATGGTTGTAAAATACAGTCCAGAGGAGATGCCTTGAGAACAGCAGCATCACTTTAATGCCATCTACCTTCATGGTGGCCTTTCCCTGCCACGCCTTACATAAACATGGAAGAATGTGTGAGTCTGGCAGGAAATCTTTAACTTATGCACACCAGATTTTCTCTACAGCTCTTGAATGCTGAATGGGCACTGTTAATCTACCTATTGAGGATGGATGCACAAGGCTTGCACTGGCCTTCTGCCTCATATATACATTAAATGCACAGCATACATTAAACACAGCATCTGTGAAAGTCATTGGAATACATTGCACTTCTTGGAATTTTTCCAATTGCATATGCACACTGAATCCTCCATTTGGTAGGAAAATCAGAGAATATACCTCTATTTCACGAGACAAACACAAGGGATATGAAAGCAAAGACACTGGTGGTTGAAATTAAAAGAGTTCAAAATAATAGCTATATTATCAAAGCTTAGTGTTCTAGAAAGAAACAGAAAGATCTCATTTTAACATACTATTTTTGTAATAGATTTGTGTTGGTTTTTTGGGCATTTGTTTTGTTTGTTTGTTTTGTTTTGTTTTTAAATGAATATATTTCAGAACACTATGGAACTCATTATGGTCAAGGTCGAAGTAGACTGAGAGAGAAAGTTCTGGGAATGTTCTGACTACAATTCTGTGAAAATAACAGTTTCCTCCTTAAACTGTATCTTGGATTGTAACAGGTGTTCACAATCGTTGCGCCTGGAATTTTCTTTATTGGTTCATTCACCCTACGCTGAATGTGTCTCTGCATTTGTTTTTGCTGAAGGGTTGCCCAGGCAGAGAGGAGCCCCTTTGTTCTGGCTGCTTCACTGTGCCACGCAGACACAGCAGAGCGGGATATGAGTTGTATCTGCCAGGAGGGAAGCCTGGGAATGAAACAGCTAGAGTGATACATCAGTGCAGAAAGAGAATTAGAGCAAGCAAGGAATCTGGAGTGTGAGGAGACACTGGGAGATACTTGTGATGGAAAGACCAAATCTGTGTAAAGAAGAATATGGGACTTGGATCCAGAAATAAACAGGCAAATTTTGAGGGGGCTTACAGGGAACAAGACTCAGGAGAGGAAGATATGTTATGGAATGCAGCTGTCAGGGATGCATGAAGTGGTCCTTAAGACCCAGAAAATCTAGGGATTTTTCTATTTGAAAATTATCTCCTTTAATAAAATTTAACTTTGCTCTTTGAAAGTGTTTTAGCACTTTTGCTCCTTTAAAGAAGAGATACAAACAGCCTTCTCTCAACTCTCTAGAGTGTTATCACAATCAAAGGGGAAAAAAAAAAAAAAAGTTCATCACAATGGGAATGCTCAGGTTGGAATTCAGAACAGTTCCATGAGCACAGGAGGTATTCACTTGACTTTCTATTAACCATTTGCCCATTTATGTTTCTCAAGAGGCATAGTTTTACAGACCTTATCCTGTGTGTTTGTGCCAGTGGAAAGTAAAGCTGAGCAGAAGTTAACTTTCCTGAGCAAACATGAAACCTAGAAATAAAACTTGTGCTAGTGTTAATTCATGCTTTGGATGAAGTAATATTGCACCCCTAAAAGGAATCCATTTCTTATTTTAAAAAGTTAAGATACTGACATTTTGTAAGCCAAATGACATGTGGGAAATAAAAGGATATAAGACTAGAACAAAGTCCTGAGATCCATTATTGGACATAGAGAACTCAAATGAATTCAAATTAGACCTTTTTTTTTTTTCCCTCCATCCAAAGCAACAGGTATTAACACATTGGCAGAAGCTCCTCAGATAAGCAACTCAATTATATCAGGATTATCATAAACCAGTCTTAATAAACCTAAAAATGAACTCATGTCAGAATAAACCTGACAAAAGTGTCACTAAAGATCTTCTCAATGACAGCTTAATTAACATGCCAGGAAGTAAAGTTAGGCTAAAAAAAATTTACAGAGAAATAATTGCAGCTGTTCACATGCAATCTTGTGATTTTCTAAGACAAACAGAACGTATTGAAAGGGTGGTGATAGAATCTGTAACTGATGGTAGACGTTTATTTACTAAGCAATGCATTCTTCATGAGCTGGCAGGCAGGTTTCATTCCATGACAGGGAAGAAAACCCCTTCAAATGGGCTTCAATAATTGCTTCAGGGTGCTGAGGAAGCTACGTGAGAGAATTACGGGATGTCTCAAGGCAGTGCAGCTACAGTGCTGACAGGTCCATTTTTCCCAGGAGATGGTAAAGGAGGCTGTTGCCTACTCATTCAGAGAGAGCATATTTTCCAGGCTATGTGTCACAAACTTGTCCTCCCTGCTTCCTCTTCCAGACCACAGAGGAACCTGGACATTACTTCATGAAACTGAAACTGATTTTTGACATGGATGGAAAGTTAAATGGTGATGAGACGAGAAATGTGGAGTGCACCATATCTGTAAAGCTGAGCAAGTGTCTTCAGTTAGAGATTACCAAAAAAA
>VXAU01002828.1:297692-330277 GCA_013399695.1 Formicarius rufipectus
TTAAAAAAAAATTACAGGATAAATCATAAATCCTAGTGAAGCCAATGGGATTACTTGTCCTTAAACTCTGTGGGCTTCTTTAAATATCTTCTTGTGAATGTTCATGACCTAAATTACTTAAGTTATATATGCAAACTAAAGAAGGGAAGTTATAGGGGATATTTGGAAACCAGGTAATATTTTTCAGCTTCAAGTACCTAACTAGAAATGTTATCAATTCTTTTAAATGGAGAAAGAGAGACTGTATCTTCCCTGATCTGACTCTGCCAGACCAAGTGAAGCTTACCCGAGACTGAATGTGTGATTTGCATATTGATCTCAAAAGAGTACTTGGGATTTATTTGCTCTCTGATAGGTTAAGTATTAAAGGATAAAATAAATGGAGCAACCACATTTTGAGGGGGGGGTTTGGATAACACAAGAACTGACAGTATTAAAATCTTAGCAGAGAACTGCATATTTTATGTGTACTACATTCTCCTTGGAAAGTGAAGGAGACTGATAAAGGAGAGCTATCCCAGCACAACTCTGGTGAATTAATAAAACTGATAAGTAACCTCTCTCTGTAATTGTTATTTTAGCAAATGAGATAATACTCCAGTAGAAGTGTGCTTGAGAATAATACCAGAACTCTTCACAGGGTGTTAACTATTTCTTGAAACACAACTGAATTGTAGGGTATCCCATAGGCTGCTGTCAAGACCAAAATCCTCTTGAAATCAAGTACTCAGAGAAGCCTACATTCCCCAGGGAGATTAAGGATTAAGAGAGCAAAATGCAGGAAAGTGGAGACACCACTCCAATTCAACACCTTTACTTGCCCCGTTTATCTTTGGTTTATTCATTATTGGTAGAGATGCAAGATGGTGAAAGATGTTGAGAAGAGTAAAACAGCATCAGTGTCTGAAAAGAAAAAATATCCAAGGGACAAACATGAGATATTATCCTATAATCACAGAATCATAGAATGATTTGGGCTGGAAGGGACCTCTGTAAGTCATCTAGTTCAACTCCCCTGCATTATACCGATATTGTCTCCATCTAGAATCAAATGGGAAAGCAGGACTCACCTTACCAGTGACTTATCCACTGCTTTAGATATCTACAGCATAAATTGCCCTAGACACATCACTCTAAGGCACCCAAGGCATTGCAGCCACATGAACTGTGGAGGGATACAGCACAGGAAGACTAGCTAAATGTTTTGTTTTTGCTGGAAGTTGAGGTTGAAAATGCCTAATTTCCCAATTCTTAACGTATCATTTGTTGCTACATTCTTTTTTTCAGTAGTAAACTTCTAATTTTTTTTTTCTTTTGTGAATGGAGTCTCAGGACAGTGAGTTTCATGGGATAAAAATGTATTAGGAGAAATCTATTTTACTTCTTAGTTTTATACCACATTGCCTATTCATGAGCAATCCTCCATTCTCTTCTCTCAGTTTGACCACTTCTGAATCAGTTATTTTTTGTTGTAACTCTATCTTCATTATTTAATTTGTAAAATGATTCAGTGAGAAGCTTAGCAATGGTGGGATGGGTTTTTATTTTAGTATGATAGTTTATTGTCGTGTGAACGCCTTTAACTTTGCCATAGGAACTCTGTAGATGACTCTCAATTCCCTCCCTTGCAGCTGCAGTTCAGATTTTCTGATGTTGGTGTGTATATCACCTCACTGCAGAATTGAAACATGATCACTTTGAGTGTGTTCAGTATGCCAGAGATGTACCTCCCTATGTTGTCCAATTTCATAGATGCAATTTAATTGACTTTCTGACATTTGTAATGACTCTCACATTGAACAGGCAGGCTTGGGGTCCATCTGCAGAAAGTCAATTAAAACCAAACTGGTAGTTTGCCATGGACTACAGAAACTGTTGAACAGTTTTGTAGCTGCAGCTAGTAGGCTATAGCATATTGTGTTTCTTTTCACATGAGAAGAATTAGTTTTTCTCATTCTTCACATAATAATCCTTTTGATGGCTGGCTGCTCTCAATTTTTAGAATGACCTAATATGAAACTTGTAGTTACAATAAGTTCTTGGTCTGGAAAAATACTATTATATATGTAGAAAAATGTAGTAAGTGATATATTTTGTAGTATAAGCAACAATATTAGTATTGGCATGAAGAGATAACTCAGTTCTAAAAAGTATTGACAGTTTTCCCTGCCTTTCATAATGTGTTAGAGGTTAAAGGATTGATTGACTTTATTTAAAAAATGTTTCAGGGTTACTGTAATTGAAATCACCTCCTACTGAAGAAAAAATATTTTTGGCTACAGAGGTCATGTTAATAAATATTAGCAAATAGAAACAACCCTTCCTTCAGGAACACCATCAAAGTAGCACAAAAAATACCATTGTTGCTACCAGTTTTATTAATATTTCTGAGATATTAAAGATTTTACAAATAAATTACTCTCACTACAAATGGATGAGGGCAAGATAGTTTGATATCCCTTTCAGGAAAACAGTCTTAAGGAACTCATGCTCATTTTTGTGTCACAAAAGTAAAACATATAAAATGTATCACAAAATTTAAGCTTTTACCGTCTCATCTCTTTTCACAGAATTATTTTCTGTCTTTATGCCTGTATGTGTTCAGCAGAAATGGCAAGAGATTAGTTAACAAACCATTTGAGGGATCATACAAGAGATAAATCATCATGTACCAGAAAGACTTGCTCTGTCAAAGTGTATTTTTTTAATGGTTAACCAATGTTGATTTCTAAGTTTGCTTGTATTTTAAAAGAACAAAATTCTCTCATAGGAAAACAGAATAAATAAATTATAAAATAATTGCTAAAGCAACCATATGTCACATCCTCTTCTGCTTCTCTTTAATTTTTGTCCTGTCCAAAAGATTTATCTCCTGAAGCACAACCTTTTCTTCTGACCTTTCAGAAATTAAATAAAAATGAGGAATTTTCCTCCTCCCCAATCAGAGGTTGAAAAAATGTGCCTATAATATGAAGTAAAATAGATTAAAATTCTCCTTAATAAGTTATCGAATCCTCCAGAATGTTTCTGACAAAATCTCGTAAATGCTTTTTCCATCATTTGGGAATAAGTGCAATTGAAGAATACTAAAAAAAATAATAATAAAAAAAAGACAATTAAAAATTGAAATCTATTTCTTAATGGATTACAGGTCTGATCCATGATTAACATACACATTAACTTTTCTGTCTTCACCACAGACTTGTCTTTCTGGCATAATTTGATGACACAAAAAACCTTGGTAGCACAAAAATTAACCAACTGCATTTTAAAAATTGTTTTAGCTGGTTCCTCTGATCTGGCTCCTGTCAGAACCTTGACCAATGTTGAAACCTCCTTTCAGGCTAGTTCTCCAGAGTGCATCAGCCCTCTACCAGCAAACTATTTACAGCCCTCACTACATGTTCATGTTTCATATTTACATGTCAAGATTGAATAACAACATGCTCATTAATGAGCTTATCTTTACATGAATTCCCATGTACTAGAAGTTGGATCATTTCCAAGGCTATTTTTCAAATATATAGCGCAGGCATTTTTGTCATTGTAACTTTTGGCCAATATTTGTGTGGGCTGCTTGTGGTGACAGAGGAAAAAAGAACACATCTAATTAACAAAAGATCGACTTTCAAGCTCCTCAAAGACGTAATGGGGGAAAACTAAACCAAAAAAAAAAAAAAAGCGAGGGGGGGGAGAAAACAGAATATTAATGAAAAATGCCCATACATGTTACAATTCACCTGCCACTCTTTGATTGCCAGGAAGATGACCAGATTTTAAAATCAGCCAATTCATGCCACAGTTTATCAATAAAGATCCTGCAAAAATTAGGAACTGAGACAGGAATGCACTGGTATATGTAAAAATTAAGTATCTCTTCTGTCAAATGATACCTACAACTCATAGCCAAGATTTCTACCAGCATTAAATAATGTTGGTTCATGCTTCGATATCTACAGGTTTTGGAAACAGCATTTATTGCATGCATTCACTGCCACTTGACTTCCTTTTACTCCTAAACTGCTGCAATGTGCATAGAGAGGATTACTTACAGATATAAGGTATAACCCTTCATCAACACAGAGGGCTTCCTAAAAAAGATCTAGTGAAAACAAACCAAAATTGTTCTGCTGCCTAGGGAATCAACTAATGTGTCATGTGTGAAAAGGGCTCTCAAAATGAAGCAATAGAAGAAGCAGAGCCTGCAGTATCACACAAAAGTCAGATGGTGCCTTGTGGAAGACAGCTCGAGCATATGCCGATATTTTGAGTGGGATGGATACAGTTCATTCACATCCACCCTAAAAATATCATGCAGCATATTGCTGAGGAAGGAGTAGGAGAAGAGCAGGCAGAAGCAACATTCATATCCCTGCACTGGGAACTGTGTTAGGAAGCTGGGAACGGGAATCTGATGGTGCTGGGAGTGTTAGTGTCACCTTCATCTGCTCTTGAGTAGACAAGCTTGATGGTGGGTCACAGTCCTTTACTGTTGCTACCTTCCCTTTCTTCAGAGAGTGAGCACTTTCACTTGAGTTATTAGTTACTAAGCGATACCCATAAGGGGGACACACAGAGAAGGTCAGATGGATGATATTTAATCTGTGTGTCCTTAGAAGACAAGATCCACAGCAATACTAACCTAGGGAACGTGGTGGCATTAACCTTAGCTTACAAAAATGTCATGTAAATCTCTTAAACAAGAGATTGAGAAGGCAGAAATTTTATTCCAGCAGCTTTGCAAGAGGTGCTGTTAACTATGTTTTGTACAAGTGTGTTTCATAAACAGGAAAAGACTCTAGGAAAATTTTTATTCTTTTTGCTCTCAAAAATGTTTGTGATTTTACAAATAACAATGCTGAACTGTTGCTTGCTCCTTTATGTCATCTTATATTTAATTTATATATGACATTACTAGGGGAAGCATTATAGTATGAAGGAATAGAATTTCATGCAAATCATTCCATATGCTTTTAAATACTATCACTCTGCCTCCATCGTTTGAATCTAGATCAGAATCCCACAAAAAGACAAACATTTTCCAGAAATGGCCTTACTGCAGCCTACAGAGCGGGAGAAGAATGGATGGAGCTATTTATGACTATACCTACACCCCTTCTGAAGCCTGTATTTTGCTGAAGTAATTTGATACTTTTCTAGGTTGCAGGGCATCTGAAGATGCTCCTGGCTGCCTAATTATCTACAGCTTTCCTTGAGGAAAACTTCATACCTTATATTCAGTGAGAGACTCTGACTCTAAAGCACCTCTTTGTTACATCCAGTTTTCAGGATTATGACAAGGTTGTGATGCCCAGGAGTGCAACTGAAAATGCAACCACTTCCACACAGTGAAAAGAGATGTGTCACACAACAAGGGACAGCATCCACAGATCAGATTAACTGCAAGTACCTTCGAGGTGACTGAGGTATTCAGTTTGAATACATTTTTGTTATTTTCTTTCAGGGACAAGAGTGGAAAGCCTTGTTCATGGCTTTCCTCTTGCTCTCTTCCAAGAAATGATGTTGTATGTGACCCATTTGAAATGATAAACATAGGAAAGCTCTTCTTTGACCAGCTGAGAGGACTTGCTCTGGCTTCCTTTCATCCAGTGCTCCCCAGCTGGCCACAAGTCTTGTGCACGAGAGAATATGCCACCAGCCCCTTAAAATTATTCTCTTTCCCAAAACGTATTGAGCATCCTCAGAATTATTTTATTTGACTTTTTCATTCCTTTGAATACTAACAATTACTCTGTATGCTTTCATATCTGTTGTTTCACTTGGCTTTCTGTTTCACCCCCACATCCTCTTTTGTATGGATAGTTCAGCTGCCAAGAGACAGATATGTTAAGCAGAATCTTTTTTTTATTAGAAAAATGGATTAGAGTTCTTGAATTGTGTCGCTTTGGCAACTCTGATAAGGAAAAAACCACCCGCAATGTGGTGATAATGTGGGAAAAGCTTCATCATCTGTTACTTCTCTCTCCTTTGCTGCATTTAAATTATGTAAGAGTCTGCTTCCACCTCAGCCTACTGCACCGTGCTTAGCAGCCTGCATGACTCTGCAGTTAATTCTTGCAGCTACTGTAATTCCCTCTTGAAATTATTTGGCAGCTCACCCTGTTGAAAAGGGTATATCTGGAAATTGCCTTTTCTGCAGTTTCACAATGTCTGCGACTATCCGATTAAAGCCTGAGGATCACACTCAAAGGAATTGAATTTCCATACCTGACTAATAGCTCCTGTCTGCACTTCCATTTCTAGTGGGTTCTTTACCAAGCAGCAAGTTTTGGATGCAAAAATCTGAAAAGAGCTCACTGAGGAATAGCTAAACTCAAATCAACACAAGTGCTGAGTGAACACTGAGCACAAACATTCACAATAAATCTCTTAAGGCAAAAATTTCTCACACAGTTCATCATCTTCTTCAGGAAGAGACTTGATTCTTGGGATCAAATTTTTAAGACAAAAGTAATGCCAGAACAAGCTTTATCAAAAAAGGGTTTGTGAGAGATTGTGTGTGCAGAAACAAGTGCTACTTTCTTCATTCAGAAGGCAAAGAAACTATTCAAAATCACCACAATGAAATGAAACTAGTGAGAATCCCAAAGTTCAAAATAAGAAAGGACTGAATTTTAAAATATGTAAATTGCACATCATCCTGTTTGGGCAATTGCCACAAGGTATTAACAAATATTTTGACATTCCCAGTCAGATACCCATGCTTACTTTTCAGGAAAAAGTTTGAATATTGAAGGGTTTTTGTAGTATAGGAAGGCAGTAAGACAGTTGTTCTTATGCTACTCCAAGCTGGTTTGTCCTTTCCTAATAGAGCTCTGGGTTTGCTGCTGCAAGTTTTCCACAGCATGCTACATTGACATTTAATGTCCTGGTAGTTGAGACAATTTCATATTGGCAAGCTGAGACAAGCTTCAGATTATCATTTTTGTTGTCTTGGTTGTTTCATTTGCAAATATTGTCCAGTCTTGCTGAAAAACACCGAAGACTCCTATTGCTTTAGGATCATAAGGGTTAATTATTATTGTCTTCCTTGAAAGTACCCAGGCCATGGTTCAAGACCAAAGTTTGTTGTGGCAATTTCTCTTTGATCTGTAATCATAGTGAGCTATAAGAAAAACAGATCTTAAAAGAATAACCAGCTTCTTTATTTTTAACCCCAATCTTGCCTGAGATTCCATGTTCAAGCAGGAGGGAAAGATCCATTTCTGGCAACTTCTTGCACCAGCTGTGAAGAAAGAATTTGCAATTAAGAATCATATACATTTATCTTGAAGGCTGCACATCTTCAAGATGTACCCAGCTGGGTAAATCTTGCAATGTGCTAAGTCCTTTCAGTTCCCATAGAAACTAAAAGGGACCAAAGGACACCCAGCACCTCCCTAGCGCAGACTGTTGGCTGCCGACCAGCCTGGATGTTTATGTGCAGGTGTGTTACACCACAAACTCCTTTCATGAGAGTTATAAGTTTTCCATTGCATAGACAGTACTGAGGACTTTTCAAGGACATGATGATTTAAAGCCTTTTGAAACTTATAGGCTGAAAAAGGCTCTCAGATACAAGTTCAGCTCATAACAAAGTAATAAAGGAGCAGTGCCATTAGTGTGCATGCCTTTGCAGCACCTATTAAAAGAAACTCTTTTTTTTTTGTTTTTGTTTTTGTTTTTGTTTTTGTTTTTTTTTTGCAGCAGTGTTTTACATACTGGCCACGAAGAGCACTGCACCAATCTGCAGAGCTATCAGAATCACAGGGAACATTTTAACACTATGAGCCAGCAACAACAGTAGTGGGATGCAGGCTTCATTCAATCCCTTCTAGCATGATTTCCCATATCATACTGTTATAAATAAAAAATATGTAGTTTAAAATCAAACAGGAAAAAGCTTCCAACCCTCTAATTCCCCCCTGTGTACTTTGTAAGTGTAGCGCAAATTATTTTAGCAATTTTGCCATACAAGGCAGAAGTACAGAGGTGGTAACAGAAAGTGGCTCATACAGTCCAGATATCCCTCATGTATTTGTACACACAGATGTACCAACTCTTGCTTTACTATATGTTCTTTTTTTTGCTGTGGTGTAAATTGTAAATTGTCCAATTCGTATTGATGCCCCCTTGCGACTTTTCAAATGTGGTTTTCTGGGAAGCTGAACACCAGTAACTCCCAGCCACTCCAGTAGAACTATGGTCACTTTATAGTTCTTTAGGTGAGATTTTTCTGACCATATCTAGATAGATACAACACATATAGTTGACTAATTCACTATATAAATGAAAAGAAATACGCTCCTAATGGGAAATTCATTCTACTGAGGAGATGATAATAAAGTCAGTGAGGAAAATTGTATAATAAAATAAAACCTAAACAAAAACCAACCAAACAAAAAACCAGACCAAAACAAAACCTCCAAAGAAAGAAAACACTAAAAGCCCGACAAAGACAAAAACAAACAAACAAACAAAAAAACTCCTTCTCACCCCTATTTCTTCTCATTGAGTACCAAAGGTATCCAAGTGGTTAACTAAGCTGTAGGTAAGTACCTTATTGTTCTCTCAGCTTACATGAATCCCACAGCTGTTTGAGGCAGGTAACTAAAACCAGCTGAAAGTTTATAACATATACACATTTGTCTGTTATTGGTGTGACACATTTTGGTGACCTATGGGTTTGTTCTTCCCAATGGGTGCTGCAGAGCAGCTGGCTCAGCAGCTGCCACCAGTGTGCAACAAGGCGCTTGCTGCTGTTACTGCTTGCTGCAGTCTACCCTGCAGCAGAAGATGGGAGCTGCTCCTTCCTAGGGCCTATTGGCTCCATTTCCTCCTGTATGAGGTAACAGTATCCAAATCTCACTTAGTTCTGTAAATGGGAGAAAGATATTCTTTTTCATGGGGCAACTTGTCCCTTTGTAAGGCAGAAGTTCCCAGTTCTCACATGCTTCTTGCTTTATCTCCCCCACTTTGAGTATTGTTCATCTGCCTTGGTAGATCTTACATTGCTAGCAAGTGCACTCTGGTTTTACTTATAATACGGTCATGGAATTTAGGTTGAGAGGAAACCCCGGGGTCATCAATTCCAACCCACTCACTGAAGCACAGATAACCAGACTGCGTTCTCAGGCCTGTGTTTCACTGAGTGTTGAACACTTCACAGGGCGGTTCCCTCCACATCCTGTCTGGGCAAAGTGGTCCAGAATTTGACCTCTTTCATGGTAAAAATATTTTTCCTTTGTCTAACCAGAGAAGAATCTCTCTCTGTGTTCTACCATCAGGTAGTTGCAGAGAGCACTGAGTTCTTTCTTAAGCCTTTCTTTGGCCAAGGTGAACTGACCCAAATCTTTCAAGTTCTCCCTGTACATCGTGTGCACTGTCCTGCTGCCTGGTCAGCATGGAGGCCTCCACTGGACTCGTTACAGAATATCAGTATCTGTTTTGTACTAAAGAGCCTAAATCTAAATTCAGCACTCCAAATCTGGTCTCAGCACTGCCAAATAGAGAGGAAAGCTGACCTTCCTGGAGCTGCTGGCCACAGTCCTTCTATTCTGTGTAACTGAAAGCCTTTTCTTTACCAAAAAAAAAGTCCTCTATAGATTCAAGGCAATGACAAAGCAGAGATAGTTTTTACTTCCGATGCTCACTCAGCTTCAGTCCTGGAGTTTTCTAAACCTTGGTGGTAATGTCAGTGAACATACAGATTCTTCCTAACTCTTCTCTCTACCCATCCTGACACACATCTATCTCTCACAGAGCTAAGACACCTTTCCTTCACTTTTCTAATCTTATCCCATTCCTTCTTCAGGATCCCTAAACTAGTTCTCTGAAGCATGTAGCATCCCAGCTCCAATAAAATAAGTATTGTAGAATAGTTGTATTGTAACATCACGGCTTTATGACATTTTTCCCTCATGTTTGGTTTCATTAACAAAATTCAATTCCTATTAAATTTTTTGTGTGTTCTTTTGTTCTACACTTGCAGACAGGATTGAGCTTCTTAATTAAAAAAATGGTGGCAAGCTGCCTTTGTAATCACTGCAGCCCTCACTCTTTGACAGCCTTTCTTAGAAGACCTTTTTCATTCCATTTGACTGGTATCTCAACCATCAAATAGGGACATCCTTTATAAGTATGCATTTCATTTAAAAACATTTAGAAACGTATCTAGTCTCTTCATGTTTGTTTAAATAAAAATACAAAGCACTCCTGTTCAAGAAAATAAGCACTTCCAGTAACCCCTTGCTGTCTCTAAAAAATCCCAGTGAATACAGGCTTCAACCCCCAGGATCCAGTTGCCATGAGGCAAATAACAGCTTTTGAGCCCTTTATTAGGTGAGGCTGTAGCAGTAGTTTTGCAGGGCTGTGTCTTTGCTCCAGTCCTCCCTGAGGACCCCCTGGCAGTAGGTGGCTGTGGCATGGTGTCCACAGGTGCACAGGTAGAGGCTGGCAAGCACTGCCCTGAGTGGTTTCTGGCACAGCCCAGCAGCTGCCACGGTCAAAGGACGTGTTGCAGCAAAACACCCTGGGTGCAGTCATCTCCTTGTGGAAATTAGGAGAGTTTAGCAACACTGGCATGATGACATTTGTGATTTTGTCCCAGGAGCAAAGAGTGGTCTCCAGCATCATGTAATATAGGAGCACAGAAGCAGCAGTGAGTCCCCAAAGGGAAAGAGGTACATTATAATCCATGTAGGAATCAGGAATAACTTGACTTTTCCCTGCCTCAGACAAACAAGTAATCAAAGTTTACTAAGTTTACATAAACTGTGAAACTATGGGGAAATTGTGTTATTTCTAGGGCTGCTTGCTCTGAATGTGATTCCACAATCAACCTTTGTATTTGTCCTCAACTCCCTAATAAGAAAAATCCCTCAATTCTCTTGTTTCACCTGCTGGTACTGCGTAACTTTTCCCATAAATGAATAAGCTTCTACTTTTCCCCTAAATGAATAAGCTTCCAAAACAGTTTTGAAAGGCCTTTTCCTCTTTCTTTTCCATTTCAGATAATTTCAATGATGAGTTAAAGGGTCTTAACTGAATTCATCATTCCCAACTGAGAGCAGAATTTGCCTGACACAACTTGTGATTTTCTGGGAATTATTCTGATTATTTGGTCACATTTCATAATCAGCTATTCAAATAATCATAACTTTCACTACCACCCTATTGAATTTTTGCTGGTTTCTATCACAGAACCAATAGTTTACACAGAATACCACAGAAACCAATAGTTTAGGTTGGAAAGGACATTTAAAGGTGATCTACATCCCTCTGCAATGAGCAGGGACATCTTTAACTAGATCAGGTTAGTCAGAGCCCCACTCTACCTGACCTTGAATGTTTTCAGGAATGGGGCAGCTACGACCTCTCTGGTTAACCTGTTCCAGTGTTTCATCACCCTTACTGCACAAAATTTCTTCTTTCTATCTGATCTTAATATAACTTTAGTTTAAAAATGTTACCCCTTGTCCTATGGTCAAAATTTGGTTTCACGAACACTGACTTACAGTTCAAGAATAAACTTACAAGAAAGTACACAGTAGGAGATAAGGAAAAAAATATTTATCAAAAGAAAAATGCAGCCTTTGTTACCCAGTAACATGGTCTGTTCTCAAGATTTTCACATATATGAGCTTCATAAAGAAATTTACAAGAAATACATTTCCTTTCAGAAAAGAAAGGAAAACATAATTCCTAACAGCAGAGTGTAACTGTGAAATTCACCCGGAGATCATTCACATAGTAATAGATACAACAGTTTAATACCCACACAGGAGGCAAAATTCAGTACAAGAATGAGATAAAAGAAAGGTCACAGTCAAGCACTTATGGAATAACCTGTCCAAAGCCACATTTCCTTCTAATCAGTACCATTGATTAAGTCTCCAGAACATAAATGTTTTGATTCCATTTTAATGTGGGCCTTTCTATTTCAATCGTGCATGTAGTTATTGCCAGTCTAAATGCAATAGCCTTTCTGTCAGGCTGTTACCCTCAGTGATACTTAGCAACAATAGTTGTATCATTACTTCTGTGTTTTCTTGTCATCAATTTTATGTATGTTTGGGCTTGGTGTTTTTTTGTTTTGTTTGTTTTTGAGAAAGGACACAAAGTTACGTTGAGTTCATTTTCTTTATTGCATAAATTGTTTAGTGGGGCGTTATCATGTTTCCTCTCACTAATTTCAAGGGAAGGACCATCTGTGAACTTTTTCTTATATATTTTTAGTCTTATCTGGAAGTGAACTCTTCTGGATGTGAACTCTTTCACCATTTTCTTGAGAAATAACTGTGTTTATTTTCAGTTCTTCTGTGATGTGAAGTAATTCACAGCTAGTGGAGACTGGTCCTGGAATATCAATTTTCAAGTGTGATTACACAAAAGGTAAAATTTTACAGTTTTGTAGGTACTAATCTCCACAGCCGCATTGTGGAGAAGTTGATCTGCATGTGAGGTCAGTTTTAAAACCAAAGAATGCTAGTGAGATACAAACCAAGAATTTAGCCTCTGGAACGAGCAGCTGCCAAGTTTAACTCTTTACTGAAGCTGCTGTTAGAGAGAACAGGAAGAGAAAAGGGCACTAAACCAGAGCCTGCCAAAGTAATGAGAGATGACAACAGCACAAATGGAGAAAAATATATCTGAAACCCAAGAATTACCAGTGTTTTACCCTACACAGCAGACTGTATAAATGGAAAGAGTGCAAATGTTAATGGAATATATGATGAAGCATTTAATAAAGATGTCAATCCTTTGTTTTTTTATACATCCTTCTCTATTTTTTAAAATTTGCATTTCTTTTCATGGTGTCAGTATTGTTTTATCTTTCCAAAACATACAGCTTATTGTAACTAAGACAGACAGATGCAAACACTAAATGACAATAACAACACGTTATAGGACCATTATTTCCCTTTTCTTTTGCCTTAGTTCCTTTTGTATTTGTCATTTAGTTTATGCACAGTAGGATTAGTTTTAATATCTGAGAGATTTTATTGTTTACATGAAAGATAAACTGAAATATTCTTCATGAGGAGAATGAAAACTCTCCATTGAGGATTCACATTTCTTTGAAGGCATCAACTCAACATCCACATCCCTCACATGTTGTTCTGAGGGTCTTCTGAACCAATTGGTGTTTATTATTAGTGCATCATTAGTGGACATCTACCCAAGCCACATCAATTTTGCTATGCATTTTATGGTGACAGTTTCATGAACATGGTCTGCCTATATGAAGGCAGTTAAGTTCAGCAGTCTGAATGGATTTGATCAGATAGGAAGAGAGAAGATAGCCCAAAGGAGCAAAGCTTACTGTCCATCTTTTCTGATAACCAGGGTTAAAAGCTGATAAAGCAAGAAAGCCTTACAGTCTTTGCAGTTCAGAAAAAGTGGTGACTCTGTGAAAGAGATGACAAGTGAAAAATTTATTTCTGAATTTCCCAAGCATAACAGCAGTAGGATACTTATAAGTGACAAAGAATAAAACTGCAGAAGGTCTACAGATAAGTGTGGAAGTACCTTTCTTCTTGGAAAACTTTCTCTGAGTATTCCCATTACCTAACTTTAGTAACATACTAACATCCTTAATAAATAAGATAGAATGGAGTGAATCATCATGGATCAGATGGTCACCAATGTAAGCAAGTTAATGGGGAATATTGACATTAGGGGGCAGTCTGGGCTGCAAGTGATCATATAGTGGTGGATTTTGCAGTCATGAAGGATACAACTCAGGTAAGGACTAAAGTTAAGCCTCTGAACTTTAGGAAAGCAAACTTGCAGCTCTACAAGAAGATGATTAATAGGATCCCCCTCAGGGATCCTATCCCTGCCATAGGATCTCTGCTCAGAGACAAACAAGAAAACAGAGTTGGCAGACCTTAAGGAAGTCTTCCACAGAGTCCAAGACCTAGCAATCCCCAAGAGCAAGAAATCAGGCAAGGAAGGCAAGAGACTGGCATGGCTCTTGGGAAGGGAATTACTGGTCAAACTAGGTCAAAGAAAAGGGAAAGAAACAAGTGCACAGACAGTGGAAAAAAAGGATCAGGTGACCTTGGAAGAGTAGAGAGATGAAGTTCTGTTATGTAGGGATGAGGTGAAGAAGGCCAAGGTGAAGCTGCAACTGAACCCGGTAAAGTACTCAAAGAAGAACAAGAAGGGTTTGTTCAGAATTGTTAACCACAAAAGACAGGAAAACTGACAATAACAGATGAGGAGAAGGCTGAGGTACTCAACTTTTTTTTCTCAATCGTCAATGGCAACTTCTTCCCACACCTCTCAAGTGGATGAACAACAGGATGGGGACTGGAGGAGCAGACTCACTTCCACTGTAAGTAATGATCATGTTAATGATCACCTGAGGAACATGAATGTACTTAATGTGACCCAATGAAATCCCAGAATCCTGAGGACATTGGCTGGTGTATTTGCCAAGCCACTCCCCATGACATTTGAAAAGTAACAGTAGTCAAATCAAGGTGACTGAAAAAAAGGGAAATATTGTATCCATCTTAAAAAAGAGTAGAAAGGAGGTCCCTGAGAATTCCTGACCTGTCAGCCTTACCTCTGTGCCTGGGAACTTCATGGAACAGATCCTCCTAGAAGCTGTGCTAAGGTACATGGAGATCAGGGAAGTGATTTGGGACAGCCAGCATGGCTTCAAGAAGGGCAAGTCCAGCCTGATCAACCTATAGCCTAGGAATGATGTACTGAATACGTCAGGGCACAAAGGACTACAGATTTATTGATTTATCATTATTATTTTTCTGTCTCAGAGGCCCAATGGACAGCAGTACTAGGTGGTGTCCCCTTATGGTCTTTAGTGGAACCAGTGCCACTTAATATCTTCCTGAATGACATAGACAAAGGAATCTAGTGCACCCTCAATGAATTTGCAGATGACACCAAGATGAATGGTGCTGTTGACACACATGAAGGATGGGATGCCATCCAGAGGAACAGGGACAAACTCAAGAAGTGGGGCCATGGGAATTTTCAAGGCCAAGTACAAGTGGCTGCACCTGTGTTGGGGCAACACCTGGAATCAATAGAGGCTGGGGATGAAGAATTCAAGAGCAACCCTGGTGAGAAGGACTTCAGGGTGTTGGTGGGTGAGAAGTGGGACATGACCCAGCAATGTTCATTCACAGCCTAAAAAACCAATTTTGTCTTGGGCTGCATCTAAAGCAATGTGGGCAGCAGGTCAAGGGAGAGGGTTCTGTTGGAGTTCAAAACCACCTGACAACGAAGGAATTAACAGAGATGTAGAGGAGACCTTGGGAGAGGCCTGAATAGACATCTCTTGACAGATAAAAGACTGTAAACTGTCACCTCCCTCTCTCCAAGATGCTTGAAGCTACCTCGACTTTGGGGGTACACCCTGAACCTAGATGAGGACTCCATTGTATTACTAATATGTCCATTACCATATGCCTCTCCATAGTGAATGGTGTGTTATCCCATAGTTGCATCTCCTCCTGATGTTATTCTGTACTTGCAATATTCCACCCGTGTTTAGCATAAGTCGAACCCTGAGATGAATGTTCATTTTACTGAGCATATATATGATGTTATAGTTTCAATAAAGTTGTTCCGGCTTACTTCTCCATCAAGCAGGAACTGTTTTAGTTATTGACCGCCACAGGGTTCTGCCTCTACTCTGCTCTTGTGACACCCACCTGGAGTGCTGCATCCAGCTCTGGGGTCATCAGCACAGCAAAGATATGAACCTGTTAGAGTCAGTTCAGAGGAGAGTTGTGCACATTATTAGAGGGGTGGAATACCTCTCCTATGAAAAAAGCCTGAAAGAACTGAATTTGTTCATCCTGAAGAATGCTCTGGAGTGACCTTACTATGGCTTTCTAATCCCCAAAGAGAGCCTACAAGAAAGACAGAGAGAGAGAGACTATTTACTAGGGCATGTAGTGACAGAAGAAGGAGGAATGTATTTAAACCGGAAGAGAGTAGGATAGATTAGGTATTAGGAAGAAATATGAGAGTGATCAGACAGTGGAAGAGGTTGTCCAGAGAAAATGTGGATGCCCCATATCTGGGAGAGTTCAAGGGTTGGATGGTGCTTTATATTACCTGGTCTAGTGAAGGGTGGCACGGGAGTTGGAAATAGATGATCTTTATAGTCATATTCAATTCAAGCCATTCTTTGATCCTATGTCCTGTAAAGATATCTGTCTGTCTCCCCAGACTACACAACCAACTCAGACAACTAACTTACTCCTGGCCTCTAACTTAGTCGTTGAAGTCAGGTGATATGAATTTACATTTTTGATTCTTTTTCAAAGGAATTCAGCTCATTTTCAGTTCAAGTTGTTTTCTAAGCCCTTTTTATTTGTAGAGAATCTGACCCCTCTCTGAACATTAGTGATCTTTTTAAACATAATTGACAGTCATCTTTTTATTTGTAACTGCCATCTTATGAATTTTAAAACGACACATTCTTTCTGGCCTAATTAGTTTGAATAGCCTACTTAATTTCACTACAGCATCATGTTCTCTAACAACCTCTTTTAACGCTGCCAGGCACGCTGCCTTATCAAAGAGTCTGTGCTTTCTTCGAAGAACATTAAGGCAGCAGTAGAGCTGCTCCAAGTTTTCACCTGCACAGTGTTCTGTCTTTCAAATCAATCTGCAAAATTCTCCCACAAGTGCCTCCATCAAAAGTTTTTGTCCCAAATACTGCCTCCATCAAAAGTTGTATTGGCACACGCAGTAACTGTTGCTATACAAAGAGATAGTATAGACTTACATGGAAATTAGCTGTAAGTGAGCCATAGGGTCTAGAAAGACCAACTCCAGTGCATGTAATCACAAGCACCTTATTCTGATATGCCTTTTGGAGAACTTTAAACATTTCTGTGACATGATCAATTGGTCTAACGTCATGAAAAAAACATTTCATAACAACTTGAGGATGATATGTTTCAAAGAAATCTAGGGTGTGCCCTATTTTTCATTTGGTGCCCTGGAAGTGTTTAGTTGTGACTTTGCCCCATGCCCATGCTCAGTCTCATGGAATGCCCTTTCCCTCAAGGTGTAACCACAGATGAATTTACGCATGGAGGCACCATGAAGGACTTTCCATTTTCAATTGCAATGCAACTCCCTTGCAAACAGTTCCCTTTCTCTGAGGACTACAAAGAACTTCACTGCTGGCAAGGACACATCCATGATGCAGACACCATAATCTATCACAGCAAACTGAAGTCCTTTCCCCGAATCCTTGTACCACGCCACCTGGTGATGTAGGCACATGTGCTGCATTTGGTAATCAAGTGAAATGGAGCAGAACATCATCTATACCCAGAAACAAAACCTGGAAACTAGAAAATCTACTTTGCCCCATACTTACCCAAGAGTTTTGGAAGCTTTTATGAATGTCATCTTCCTTGCTTTTCCTTGTAATTAAACAAACAAACAAACAAAACAGAGTCATAATTAAAATGAGAAATGAATGTAAGGAACAGCCTCAACTCAAGTCACATTTCATTTTAACTGTTACTGGGGGCATTCTGCCTTTTTTTATTTTTTCCCTCAGTAAACATGAAAAAAATAAATGTATTAAATATTTCGTTAAGAATACCCTTCTGCAATGGATATTTTCTGCATCAAAGATAATTTGTCAAGTTAAAAACTTGTCAAGTTATAAAAACTGTTATTCTGCCCTTGCCTTTCTTTGCCCGGGATTAATGCAAAATAAAAGCACACCTCATTTCTAGACTGACTTTGTTGAGACAGGGAGAGCCTTGAGGTGTTGCACCAGTGAGGATTCATCACCAGACAGGTAGCACATGCTATATCCATGCCTGGTCCACAGGCTCAGCTTTCAGTTACTGCAGACAGGCATGGACTTCAGTGAGGAATGCACCGGTGAGACAGGCTGAGCAATTGAACTGTTCGTTGTACAAAATCCAAATGGGAACCTTTATGAGCTAGGCACACAAATTCAGTTCACAGTTAGTTTGGGAAAAGGCTATAGTGTTCTAATTACAGTCATCTTTTAGTTTCATCTCAAAATATGTTCATCAACAAATTTTCATTGTCCCCTAATTCTTTCCATCAGTCCTGCAACAATCTCAATTCCCATTTTTTGTTCCCTGTGATACCAGAATAAAAACTGCAACATTTGTGGCATGTGAAACACCTTGAAATGACATTTCCAAGAGACTTCTCTCAATGTGACTATTTAGTAATACTGAGAGGCCTTGTTTTAGCAGCTTCCTCTGAAATCAACCAAATCAGAGCTGTTTAATTCTTTCATAAATGCGTTAAACAAATAAGTAAATAAATAAATAAATGTCTTGAAATATTTATTTCATTCCCTCTAATGTATTTCCCACTCTTTATTCTGTACAAGATTTTATCAATTAATCTTTAGTGATATGTCTAACCCTATGGTGTTGAAAAGCACCAGGTACAAGAACATGTCAGTTCAAGGTCATGTTATTAAACTATGTCCAGTAAGGGTACTTATAGAGCAAACTATTTCAGTTAAAGTAACGTTTCATGAATCCAAATCCCATCCTTCCTCAAAAAAAGAGAAATAGTTGAGCCATAATCCAGGCCCTTCTCGGAGCTTTACTGTACCTCTCACCTCTCCACTGTATCAGTTCCTTTTCTCAGTAGTCATAAGCTGGATGAATGGAAACTGCTGGGCAAAAATCAACAAAATATGCCACAAAGATGAATCCTACAAGAACTGGATTTTACACTGGATGTAAGAGTTTTCCAAATTCCATTTGTCAGTTCAGGGTCCTAAATCTATTTGTTTGTGTTGCAATAGGCACCTCTGGGAATAACATGATTGGCTTGCGTTTTGCAGACAAAACCAAATGCTATTCTGAGCAAGCCCACTCACCAGAGTTGAAGTACTTGATGTGTTTTTTTATTTTGGAAAGCCACAAACCTTCCCTTTGCAAGCGTATAAAAATCCCTCAGATACTGAAATGTGAGCCTCAGACTGACATCTGACAGAGGATGTAAATTGAAGGGGTTTTAAAACTACTTTAGAGCCCCAGAGTAGGTAAATAGCCCCAATAGCCCCAAAATAGGTAAATAGGTAAAATAGGAAAGCTAATAAATAGCTTTCTTTATTAGACAGAAAGCAGAAGTAATTTCTTACAGGTTTTTGGGTTTGGTTTTGGGGGGGATTTTTTTTTGTTGTTGTTGTTTATTTTTTGGGAGGTTTTTTGTTGGTTGGTTTGTTTTCTTTTGTTTTACCATACTTATGTACAGAAAAGATACAGTGAAAAAATAAAACATCTGTCATAAAGGGAAGTTTTGCAGCACTTTGCAAACTCTATCTTATTTATGCAGTCCTCCAGTGGCAAATCTAAATCCCAAGAAACCCTAAAACCAATAACTGTTTCAGCTGTTAAAAATGTAACTCCATAATACTTAGGTAAGAGTGATAGGGCCATTTTGAAGTTTACCTGCTTTCACTACAAGTATTGGGAAGAAAACTTGAGGAGGAAAACATAGCTGAAGGAAAGCTTTCCAAGAGGGGCTGTAAAGGCATTTCTCGCTTTGATTTTGAAGTGAATTCTAGCAAGCTTACCAAAAGCTATTCCAGTGCCAATGGCAAAACCCAAGTGTTTGTGACTTCCCAACACCATGCTGGCTGTAAATCAAATTATTTATTTTTATTATTTATTATGTGATTGTTATCTCAGGAATACTCAGTGATACTTCTAGTCATTTGATTTAGTTTGGATGATTGTCTTTACAGTAAAAATCAAATCCAAATCTTCCTGCAATAAGATTAATAGTGCAAAGATTCCACAGAAATACATCCCTCAGTGAGCTGACTTTAGATGCAGTAGAAACAGAGCTAAACTGGACCATCTACATTTAAATTTTACTTCATTTATTGCAAAATGTAATTAACATCCAGAATTTTAAGTCAGACTTCTCCTTCCATTCTCAGGAGGTTCTGATGAATGATAACCTTTCTATGAATATTATTATTTTTACCAATCCAAACAACTATAAACAAGTCCAAGTACTGATAACATTTTTGCCTGTGAAATGTGTGTTTAACTGAAACTTAGTTTTCCGTGTAAGAGGTAATATTTAATTGGCCTTTGTTAACTACCATGCAAGAATGATGCCTTTCCTGCCATCCTTCCCAGGCCACTGTGACACAGTTTTCAGCTTTTTAGTTACTGAAACATCTTTGGGTTTTACTTGATAGACCAAACCTTGAAGCAGTTTACGCAGACATTGCTTTATGTCTTACAATTAGTCTTAGTATAGCAAAGCTATTATGCTTCTGTTCATTAAATATCTTTTCAGAATTTCCTGTGTAGGAGAGACGTGTGTGCTAGAAAGTGAAATAAAACTGTAGAGCAGAGGGAGTGTCTGAATGGGATCTCTAGACCCCAAGTCTCATTAGCTTTCAGACATCTGCAATAGCAACTAAGCTTTCAACAGTGCCTAATGAGGTCACTCTGTAACTGGGATTTCAAAGGATCATGCCATTTTTCAGATACCTAATGGACACTAATGCTAATTCGGGAAATAAAAAATTTTTGGAAAAGTGAGGGGATTGAAACATTCAAATTTCATCAGTGTTTGAAGTGATCTAAATATCAATGTATTTTTCTAATATTTTCAAGGTAATACAAGTTTGCATTTCTTTGAAGATAGATATTTTTACTCACTTAATAAAAGGAAGATAGGTTTATATGTATATTTTTAATGCTTCAATATTGAAAGAGATCTTACTGCAGAAGCCTTTCCTCTGACACTTGAATTCAGCATTAGGTTATGTGGTCTCTATCCCAAGTGCACATTCAAATGGATGGAAGACACTTGGCATTATATTGTTTCTTAGGTCCTTCCCCTCAGGTATTACCTCCAGTGGTGCTTATATGATGCTTTCCTTCCTAATTCACCTCAACACATCAAACTCTTGATTGGCTGCTCTCTGGTTTTCCAGTGAGAATTCACCTCATACCCCAGGAGTCTGAATCCTTTCAGAGAACTGCTGCAGATTTGGCACATGTACCTGCTTTCTGACAAGATAAATAATTCAATAGAATATTCCCTGCATTATGCATTCAAGAGAGTTCAAGTCATATATATTATTCATTGGGTGCTATTTAACCAGCTCTATCATTGACTAACTTGCATTCTGTCACTTGCCTTAACATTCATTTCAGCACTTAACTTATCCCTGAAGGGTTATCTGATAATTGCATTAACTAAGAGTGTTATATAAAATTGCAATATTTTGCATTTCTGTTGTTCCTTACACCATCAATCTATCTTAAAATGTTCTTCTACAATTTTTTGGGCCATGTAATGGTCCTTAAAAGTCCAAAAATTACAGCAGAGCCATCAATATTTTCAACAAAGAAAATGCCTTGAAAATTATCATTTCAGATAAACAAAAGCTATTTATAAAAATGGATTTAAAATTACAGGAAAAGTGCTATTGAAAAAAGGCAGTAACTTATTTATTTGAGTTCTTCTTCCTCATTTAGAGACGTAATTGTGCACATTATAAAAGCCTAATTAAAAGAGAGAATAATAATTGTGTTAGATACCATGAAAATAAAAGAAAAGAAATGTTTAATGGAGGCTATTTTATGAAACTTCATGAAGATAAGACAATCTTTTCTAAAGGTTGCTGTTTACCAGACCATTACCAAAAAGTTTTCAAAGGGAGGAATCCAGAATATTTAATCCTATTAACATTTGAGAAGCCATTTCATGGGATAATGTAAGACAGTCATCTTGAAAGGTCAGACTTTAACTGCATTCATCATTCACTGAGATTTTCAATAACAGCTTTTGCCAAGAATAGATGAGTGGCACCTGTGGTGAGCTTTTTCATGGCAACTAGTGGGTTAGTCTTACTCAGAAGTCAGACAAGAGTCTCCAGATCTTACCCAAGGACCACTGAATTCTTGTTGCCTTGTCCTAGACCATGACTCTGTCCTGATGGCAGCACAACACTCCCTGTGGCATTCAGCAACTTTCAGTATGGAAAAGTGTCCTCCCCCTAATCACCAGACTCGGGTCTTTGGCAATTAGCTATTCTGAGTCAATGAACAGACAGAATTTCCTGGGAGACAACTCTTGTCATCTGATGACACACTTTTCAAGCTGGAAGGATGAGCTACTCACTCAATATGCCTTTGTCTCCCATTAGCTAGAGAAAACTTAGGCTGACAGCTTGAGTGTCACCTTATTTTAATTGCCTATCTTTGCAAAGGACTGCATACCACAAATTCAGCTCTTCTGAGGTTCTGCACATGTGAAGTTATGGCTGCAGGAAACCTCTCATCTTATTTAAGGAGCAAAGATTTCCTTTTCTAAGTTCTTATTTTAGTGGTATTCAAGGCAGTATTTAAAATCATAAATAGCATATTCAGTTGTGGTGGAAAGCATTAATGATCACTAAATTTCAGGTTGCAGAATCAGTAATGTTTTGGTAATTAATCATTCTATAAATGCACTGCATATTTGGTGAGGTCAAAACCTCCCTGAGACAATCTAGTCATTCATTTTTCAATTCCAATGTGGCTACCAGTGCCAAATCAGATCATCAGTGCTAGTTAGTGTTTGTGAATGTTATCTTGTAGTTATCAGCATCATAAAAATACACCTAAAGGGATTGAATAAAGTTAAACCATTTTGCAAAAAACTATAAGCTTCAAACATGTTAAAACTTTTTGCTTTGTTGTTCAGTTCAAGTACAGCTTGTATATACATATACCTTTTTATATTGTGCATGAATTTTCTTCTATTGGTTTATAATTTACTCAAAAATATGTTCAGTAATTTTTTACTATTTAAATAACTATGCAAAGCAGCTAAGCAGAATAATCACACATACAGCTCAGCTGACAAATACTTTTCCCCCACTCATAGTATTACTGTGGAAGAATGTTCCTTTTTATTTACTTGGAGTGAATTTTGCCATCTTCTCAGAAGACAAAGCTGTCCTGCAGCAAGAATTCTATGCCACATGGGTGGGCAAAGGGCACAGAAAAAAGTCAGTAGTCAAGTTCTAAAGCACCATTTTATAGGAAGTTAAAAATTTGGTGGAACCTCTGAGATGTCAGTCAGACTTTTCTCACAGCCAATATTATAGCTATAGTATGCACTTGAGTATTTTTGATTCTTATAGTCAAAGAAGTGAGCCTTATGGGAAAAAGACCTAAAATATAGAAGGCAGGAATGTTACCTGTGATTACATTAGGTGGTTCTGTGACATTTAGTGGGTAGGTAGCACTTGTAAAGCAACAGATGTTCTTCAATGTGTTCAGAGATTAATTTTGACGTTGTATTAGGAGCAAGAAGAAATGTTGATAATTTTATTGCCCCTTGTTTTGAGAGTGTGGTAGTGAGATTTAGACCAATGTAAGATGTGGAATTAGCTTTTTCTAACTGTAGAAATTTAAACATGTCAACAAAGACCATCATCTGGGCCCCACTGACGTAGACATTGTGCAGAAATGAAGAAATAGATCTCAGTTCAGTTGCTTCAATACAGATAACTAATATCACTTGAGTGTCTTAGGACACCATAACTGGGCTGCTTAAATGCTTCCAGATACTGCGGTCACATGTGTGTGTTTTGTAAATGTCAGAAGATCTCAGCTTTTACAAGCCACACCTCTGTGGACAATTAAGCCTCTACACAGTAACTTCTTCCAGTTTTTTTCTTATACATTTTCAAAGCTGGTCCCACTTCCTGATGTTGCACTTAGAGGAAGTTTCACTGGTCAGTTAAGATTAAACAATTCAGGTGAGAAAAGCCATGTCCAAAATGTTATAGAACACGAGGACCTTTCAGTGCAGTTCCGAGGGATTTTTGGAAAGTGAAGATCTGCTGCATAGATGAAGCTGAGATCTAAACATTGCCAAGAGGATACACAGTCCATCCACTTGAATGTAGAGGTAGGTCTGAAAGGCAGATCTCTGATCACATCTATCAGCTTATTGACTAGCCAGTAAATCAGTCAGACAGGCAGAAGGGAGCAAAGCACAAGTAACATCTTAGATATCAGCTTGGGATTCAAACCCTTCCAAAGTTCGCCAGCATTTGACGTTTGGAGAATGAAGATGTTTCTCTCCATGGAAAAAAAAGAGCATGTTTTAACTAAAAATAATAAAAATAAATAAATAAATAAATAAATAAATAAATAAATAAATAAATAAATAAATAAATAGATAAATAAATAATAAGAAGGACAAGGGAAAATAAAGTGATTAGCAAAACTACAAGAGCCTTAGCAACACAAATCCAACATCAAAGTTATAGACATGTTTGATGCCAGGGGCTTATCTTTCACACTAATTTATTAATTTTGAATGTTGCACATGTTATACAATGATCTGTTCTGTGGGGAAGCTATCAAAGCTTAGACAAAGAGATCAAAGGAAGTCTTTAATGTAAAAGACCGTGAGAGCATGAGCAATGTGCTGTTTCTCTCAGTGTTTATGTCTGGTTTTCCAGTGTATAATGACACTAATGTAAAGGGACCTTAAGGGGCACAAAAGATGTACTTTCCTTGGGTTACCTCCTATGGCAAGTTCTTGTTGTACCATTATTTAGAGTTCACCTTGAAGGGAACAGAAAAGAAGGTATTTTTATAGGTAACTAACTTCATGTTACTTTACAGCACTTGTCTTACAAAAACTCAGTGCATTTCCTCCAGTGTCGTGTGTGCCAAACAACTTCACTTTTGGACAAAAGTTTTAAGAAGACACACTATTATAATTACTTAATAGACCTACTCTTGTGGTTATTGTATTCAACTTTGTATTTCTGACCTTAATAGGAAATAAGTGAAAATAACTGTAAAATCTGGGAATTTTATTCTGAATTAAATCACTCTGCCACCACAGAAGGGTAACAGTAAATGATTAATTGCTAGAAAACGTGCTATTTTCAAAAAAAAAAAGCCATTTCTTGGCCAAAATTAGTCATATCCTTGGAGAAAAAAAATCCTCAACTTTATTTTTTACATTGCAATAAGTAAAGTGTTGATTTAAGGGCATTGTTTAATGCTACAGGAAACTGAATACATGCTAAATCTTACAGAGATTGCAGTTATGATTACTGAGAACTGCGAAGGACCTGAGTCAGTCTAACATGTTATTATCTGACTTATTTCCAGACTTATGGATCTACAGGAAGGACAAACACTTTCTGTTCTAAAGGTGTCTTGTAAATCCACACCAGGGCTTTGTTTTCCCTCCTGGAGCTTCTTTCTGGATCTAATGGTACAATTAAGCACTTAAGCAGTTAAAGTTCACTTTGAAATGGCTCATGAAAAATAAATAAAAATACATGCTTTCCTTCTGAATATTTTGAATCTTTTCCTCCTCTTTTAAACTCAGCTTGATTTAGTTTTCTGATATGTGTAATGGCATGCAGCACTACTGGGAGCTCTCTCCAGACCTGCACTGCAGTGTGCTCATGTTGTGTGAGTGCTGAGCTCTGTGCTGAACAAGGGCAGGCTCTGCCTGCAAAAACTTAATGATAAAATGACTCATCATTTCTTCTGTGCTTCTCCCATTATTTTTGATGAGAGTGAATGAACTGGTGTCTGTCAATAAGGAAACCGAAATCACTTTCATATCTCCCTGTGCTTTTCCTGTTCATAGCTCGATCCTATTCCTGCCAGGTTTAGTGTAAAGTGTATTTTTAACCATGCTAATACAATCCAGTATTACAGTGTTTTAGAAAGAAGGTATCCTCTTCAAAATATTGATTAATGACTTTTACTGTAATATTTAATAGCATTCATGTTTTTCACTATGTATAAACATATTTTAAAAGAAGATAAAACCAAGGAGTGAGGATACTTGAGTCTCACTCCTGGATCTGCTACTGCAGTGACCTTTCCATACTTTATCTCCTCATTTTTTGCCTTAAAAATAGGCATAACAGTACAGACATCCCATGAAAAGATCTATGATATCTATAAACAGTAGTAACTATATATCTTAGACATCACACCTGTATTCTAGACTTTTGGCTAAAACTGAAAACAAAAATTAAACTAAAAAATCTTCCCTCCACAATCCCTCCTTCCCAGACTCAAATTCCCTCCTGGTTCTTCTAGCTCTTTCCCCCTAAGCAGCTCACAGGGCTGGGAAATAGGAGTTGTGGTCAGTCTGTATCACTTCATGATTGCTGTTCCTTCCATCTCCTCACAATTCCTGTTCCATATTCGTGTCACACCATGAGTTACAGTTCTTAGCAAACTCCTCTGATGTGGTTGCTTCCCACAAACTTCAGTTCTTCAAGAACGGCTCTAGCACTGATCCTTTTCATGGGATCCAGTCCATCAGGAACAGATTACTCCAGTCCAGGTTCCCAGTGGGCCACAGATCCCACCAGAAACCCTGCTCCTGGGTAGGCTCCTATCCACAAGCTGCAGCTCTGCCAGGAGCCTGCTTCGGCACAGCCTCTCCAAGGGCTGCAGCTTCCTCCAGGGCATATGCACTCACTGCAACATGGGATCCTCCGTGGGTTGTAGTGTGGACGTCTGCTCCAATCACTGAACTATTCTGAGTTGGCAAATTGTTATAGTCATCAATAAGCATGTCTTAGGGCATAGCTATCTCATTGTAGATAAGTAAAATGCTTGTGCCTAGATTATCAGGGAAGAACAGATGACTTTCCCAGATGTAGATATCTAGAGTTAGAAAGATTAATTACCATGTTTGAAACAGGTTGACAGAGCAATGTTCATGAACTTGTGAATACATGAAAGCCTGTTTGGGACTTGGACTATCCGTATAAATGTTTCTGAAATGTTTCTGGCCTCTATCAGCTGATACTCATGTCTAAATTCCCTTTAAAATCATGAAAGAAGAATTTTTCTTTGGTTAGGATTTGATTGGTAGCTGAGCTGTATACAAATGTATCAAATAACACGAAATGTCCTTTTTTTTTTTTTCTTTTTTTTTTCTCTAAGAAACTAAGGCTGATAATATTACAGCACCAGTCAGTTTTGAACTGGCAAAACTAACATGGATGTTCTGTTCCACTGAGTCAGCACTTTGGGTGAGAGACTGTCCAAAGTGTAAGCAAAACACCATGTATGAGTAACAATCTCTCAACAAGCCATTTATACTTTTCCTTGGATCAACAGTACTCCAAACTGTTATTGTTATGGATATTTTTCTTTAATCCCTGGGAATGTCAAGGCCTAAAGCATTGCAATTTACTTTTTCTCTGCCTGTTCCTTGGCGAGTGCAAGATTTGTGTGGAATCAATGTCCCTTGCTGTAAAATGGTTCAATTTCTCCCAGTGGAGCAGGAAGACTCATGGGGATTCATTGAACATGTTTGCTTTTGTCAAACTTGCAAAGTCATGGATATTGTTTTCACTGGTTGTTTTCAGTTTGTCTTTGCTGAAGCTCTCAAACATACCAGAGCAAAAGCAATTATAGCAGTGAAGCTCTGGTGAGTTGTATCTGTCTTTTGTTTAATCAAACAAGTGAATTTCTACAGTTCGCAGAGAACAACTGTATTGGAAAACAATCCCTCTGGCTACTTCATTTCCTATCACTCCTGCCAGCTCCTGACACTTTGCTCTGTCCAGGTTGCTCTGTGGTTATTCAAAAAATGAGGCTTAATTCACTTCCCCAGATATGATATGCCATTTCTCTGAGGCATCTTGTACCTCTGACATTTCAATTAGAGGAATGAAACATCAATATCCAACCTTTACTCGGGTAAGATGGAAAACTCTTAGCCTCTCACATTTTGCTTTTGCTTCTTATTCACCTTTTCCACATAAGAAAACATTCTATAACATTCATAGACATTGGTAGAAGCAAGAATAACACCATGAATGGGATTTTTGCAGCCCAAGCATTGCAGTCCTTGATTTTTGAGGTGACCTAGGCTATCTGAAACTATTTTATGGGGCTTAACACAAAACCTAGGGGAAACACCTGCCTTATGAAGATAGTGGAAGGACAGGGAGCTATCCTAGAGCAACTTGGGTAATGATAAACTAGAAATTCTCACTTCTGATAAGCTACAGGCCTATGATAATTTTTACACTTCATCAGACTTGGTTTTCACTCTCCAACCATCATAACATTTAGGGTCCACTGGTCTTTCCCACATACACTGTCCTCACACAGGCCAGGTCCTTACCTGAGTTACCTAAAAGTGCTCAGAATAAATAATACTCAGAGCTAATATCTGCTGAAGATGGAGCAAGAGCACGAAACTCCCCACTTTTTCCTCAGGGCTCAGGAAGGGTTTCATTCCTAAGAAGAACAAACATTAGGAACAGGTCCTCTCTCAAGCCTGCAGTCAGGTTGAGATGGTTCATGGGATCCTGAGCCCAGAATAGGATATAATTTCCCCAGTCATGGTGTGCTTACATCCAGCAAGACTCAGATGACCTCTTAGCATTTGTACATGTGTCACCACAACTTCTCATCTCACAGATTGGTTTTTTTATATAATAATAGCTTACAGACACGAAATGCCAGCTAATTCCAGTGAAACATCCCAGGCATACTTTTCTGCCTGACCCATTTAATAGGAAAGAAAAATCCATTCTTATATTTTCCTTTAACATATTTTAAGTTTTCTTCTTGTTGATTGCATCATTTGGACATACAGTTTGAGCAACTAGATACATTTCCTTCAAACACCAGCATCTCTCACTGTTACATCCCTCATTTGGTTTACCTTAATGATTATGCCATACATCTTGGGGGTTACCTTGGATGATCTCTGAATATTTGCACACTTCAATCCCAAAACAGATGAAGATATATAGTGGCCTGTATGTAAAAAAACACAAAACATAGCAGGCAGGGGTCATTTATGAAATTCAATTTAACAGAGTGCTGGTTAATGTTTAGATGCTGCCTGTTTCTGTGCTGCTCATTGCAGTCTGTTGTTTTTCATGAAGTAGTTGCTCAGGATCTGCAATGCAGTAAGAGTCATTTTCACTTGCCTGCAATTTTCTTGACATGTTTTAAATCCCAACACATTTGTCTCCCCATATATGTGGAGAATGTTTTTAACATTCTCTCTAGAGTACAATTTAGAGGTGTTAATTGTTAATAAATAATGTGTCTATAGACATTAAAAACATTAATACACTAAATGAATCAGATGATCAGTTTTGACAGACAGAACCCTTTGAAGACAAAGCAGTTTTGAGATTCATATTATTCGTATCACACCCTTGAATGAACCACTGCAATGAGCTTTCTGATAGTACAGCATGTGAGGTAGTTCTTGCCCCAGAATGATGAGAAGTTGTTATTTTAAAGTGTGGAAACCCCACCAGTTTGTTGTACTGTCTAAATGTAAATGATTCAGAAACATAAATAAAGTCTCTCTGTTTCATCAATTTATGGAATATACTGACCCTGATTATAATAACACTATGGTCAAAGATGATAGATTGTTTCCTGAGAATGTTATCATCTCCATTGCTTTAGAAAAAAAAGAAAAACACAAGTCTGTGCCCTTGTTCCAACTAGTTTATATTCTAAGAGCTAAATATTAAAACCAAGTTAGTAGAATGAAGTAATTCAATGAAACAATTATTTCTGTTTACATACATTAGATGAACACTCTAGAGTGCTTTAAGCATGCAATTCAATGACATTCAGCAGAGGAATGTGCAGAAGACACAATTTTGTGCCTAGGGAAGGCCTTAGAAGAGCAGTTAATTTAGGTTACCTCCCAACATGAGTATTTTTGACTTTTCACAGGTGCTTAACAGCCCAGTAAATAGTGTGATTCTTTTGACTGTCGGACACTTCAATAAAATTAAAGTGTCATAGTCTCTCACTCTGTAGTGAGTGTGGCAAGCACAGAGGTTATGGAGAAGGATCAGACCATCTTCTTCAATCAACAAACTTGGGTAATGCAGTGAACCAAAAATAGGTATCTGGACCAGTCAGGTGATTCAAAGTGAATTACCTAAATGACCACTAAAGTTTCCTGCACAGTCCTCAGAGAGACTTTGGTTTCAGACTGATAATCTTGTACTTTAAGAACAGTGTTTAAGGCTGGATGATGAGATATATAGCAATGTGTCACATCAGTTGCTACCTTTACAGATAAAGCTTACCTCCTTCCACTCAGCCTTCAGTGTCAGGTCCTCTTCAAAAAGCACATGCACACACACAGAGCAGCAGAACAGCTTATGAAAGAGCTCAAGGCCAACACACACTTTGGATCAAATATATCAGCAATCAAAAGAAATTCAGATCCCTGTACACCTAATCTTCAAAGCCTGTTATATAAAGGTGGAAGGGACAGCAAAGCTATTCTTCATGCTTCTGTCTGAGCCTAAGGGACTCTGCAACCAAGAATGCAAGAGTCATAGCACAGAAGGAAAGCAAATAAGAAACTGTGGACACAGCCTAGTAGGCAGGGCAATGAGCCAGAAGGGAGAGGATATGAACAATTTAAAGATAGAAGGTTTTATTGACTTTATTTTGCCCATGCACTCCCCAAAAGTAGTTATTACAATAAAATTCCTTCATTTATTCTCACAAAACCTGACACCATTTCTAAATAGGACACCATACGCTGCAGCAGGAATTTGTTGGTGCAGATTCTGTTATATATTTCACAATGAAGGATTGCACTTTTTTCCTGCAAATGTGACTTCTTATTGTGCAAAATGGTCAATGAACAGATGGGAGAACAATACATAGAGAAGTAGAGAGGATTCCTCTAGAAACCAGGGATCTTGAGGGTTTATTTGTGGAGTTAATTCATTTTCCACAATAAAGGATGATGATTAAGCAGAATTGACATAATGTTGAGTTAGAGACTTAGTTCACTTGAAATCAAATGGAAATTAAATTTGAAACTGGATTTAAAATCACATTATGAGATGAAAATTGAAAGAATATTTGGTACTGTGTCACCCAATTCCTGTTGTTTCATCTATGCCAATCTCTGTTATTAGTTTGAGAAATAAAATTGAGCTGGTAGTAGGGACTGGATCCAATATAATCCTACAAATAGTTAACTGAAATTGACTCCAATTATTTCTAAAACTTATTTATTGGATATAAGAATATGGCAAAACCACATGAACACATAAAAGGTGTATTGTACTGTCTAAAGCAGGCACAAAATACTTTACTTGTTCTACATAAGAAACAAATAATTTATCTCTTGAATTTTCTTCTAAAATATCTGTAGGAAAAAATGTTTTCATGTGGAATATTTGTATATACACATGATCCTGAACACACGTTATAACAAAACAAAAACCGCACAACTAAACAAAACAGAACAATATAAATTCAGTATTTCTAATTCACCACTCAGCCAGAAAAATGAAGAAAATACTTCAATTGCTCCAAAGTATTGTTGGGCCAACAACACAAAAAATTGAATAGTAAACTCTATATAAACTGTTAAAAGCTGAACAAAAATAATATTTTAATAGCCAGATTACTAAAATAAATATCACAAAGCTATGAATATGCAACATTTTTAGTTAAAAGAAATTAAATACATTAGTCAATTTTCTGGAGTCCAATAAATCTGCTATTGTATGGAATCCAGCACAACTGTCGCATGTGGGGAACTTCAGAAAGACAAACTTCATTCCACACCTAACCATTAACTACACCTCAAACAGTAAATTTGCAACAGTTTTATCCCCTAAACTCAGTATTGTGTAAGACACATAAAACTTAATATGAAACATCAAGGAGAGAAAAGTAAGATAGGAAGAGAATCTTTTTTCAACTAAAAATATATATATATATATATATATTAATCTCAGAAGATATATTTAATGAAACTATGAAAACTTTCAAGACTCAAAATACATTCTACATAATCATAGTAGGGAAATGAGTGTGTAGTAAAGAATATAGGAGTAGCCAAAATAATAGAAACAAGAGAACATTTAGAAAAATATCTTGTTTCTGGCACTGGACAAGTAGCAGATGTTGAGAAGGATTACAACCAAGAAAGCACAACATGAGACTTCCTAGTACATTCTCTCATCATGCAGCAGACTGTGCCTCAAGAGCTCCCTAATCCCTAGCTATTGTATTTTTATTTAGTGTCCCCTCATGTCTTTTCTTTCTATGATTCATGAGCATGGTTTGAACCTCTATTAAGCTTTGCATACCAAGGGGAATTTTAGTAATGTAACCATCCCAGTGAGAAGTTTCTCTTTATGATTGTTTTGAGTCTGTATTGAGAGTTTTGTTTGCTTTATTCTACTTCCTGTGGAACAGACAGTTGACAATCAATCCTTATTCATCTTCTTCCTGCTATTTATCTATCAAATTCCTTGTCATCTCTCTCATCGTGGATGAAGTGTCCTACTCCACTTAGCCTGTTACTCCGGCAAAGACCCATCCACACTTTTGATCCTCATGTCATCATCCCGTTTGGGACGTATTTCTTCTCAGAAGTAGTGATCATACCTGCCTTCAAATATATACACCACTGTGACATCTTCTGACATGCTGTCTAATCCTTTCCTATTAATTCATGGTTTCACTTGGTTTTTTACTATTGCTGAGTATTGAGAAGATTTTTCTATGCAATGATGATTAGTGACTCAA
>VXAU01002828.1:330304-343626 GCA_013399695.1 Formicarius rufipectus
GACTCAAAAATCTCATCCCTGGGCAGTAATATTTAACTCAGAAGTCATCTCTGCCAATAAAATAAAATATCAAATAAAATAGTATTTTTCCTATGTGACTTGAGTTTTGTTAACAATCTGTTGCCTAGTGAATCCATGTTGCAAACATCTGCAGCGTTCCACTCAACCGTCATTTTTGTTACCCCAATTATTTAAGTTTCATAAGCAAATTTTGTCATTATTAAGATTCAAAAATAGGAAGGAAGGAAGGAAGGAAGGAAGGAAGGAAGGAAGGAAGGAAGGAAGGAAGGAAGGGCATGAAATATCCTAATGAAACCTATGAAGTTTAATAGTTATTATGTAATTATACTGTTTTTCAGTATATTAGCCTATACTTGCACTTTTTACCCCAAGGATGGATTAAGTTTATATTAGGTGCAGGTATATCTACATTTCAGATCTTGGCCCCTGGTTATTTAATATCTATCTGGATATGGCAGAACTTTGCTTTGACACTTCAAGCTGTGTATGGATCTTTATCAGATCACCACAATAAAATATGAAATAAAGTCCTAGGAGCAGGAATCCTTTGGTTTTTTTTTTACCTCTCAAGTTAGTACCCAAATCCCTTGCCTGCATTCTAATTTCCTAACATCCACCAGGGAGCAGTTTTGAATTATTCAGTCCCATTGCCATTTTGTTTCCCTTATCTGCCCCTGCATGTAAGTTTTTGGTACTTCTACTGCACTTAACCCTCATTAATCTGAAAGATTTTTGTTAAGTATTTATGTTTGCAGAGAAGAAAACAAATGGTGACTTTTGCAAAACTTCTTATAGTACTCTAAACAAATAAACGTTTGTAAGCAGAAAGCTCAAACTCATCTTTTGAAAAGACTAAGTCTCAGGGACTGGAAAAGATCTTTTTAAGGGGCATCTTACTTTCAAGCCATGACATCAAGATCTTAAAAGTAAAGCAATATTATATTTTAGAAAAATATTCACCAGGCTACATTAAAAATTGAATGAGAAAATCAAGCTAGAGGACAGAGGGAACTTTAGGGCAAGGAGCAGTTAAAATGCCTGCAGTGATATTTCAAATGGTGTTAAAGGATTAAACAAGGGCTGGAACAAGTTTTCACTTCAGTCTAAGCTTCTAGTGGATAACCATTTTTAAAAGAACCAAGCATGGATATTCTAACCACTGCTCATTCGGAGCCAAGATTCAAAGAAACAATACAAGGAGAAAATTACTTATGGGATATCTGGTCTTAAGAGGGTCACATCCACCAGGAAACAAACCAAAGTTGAGTGTCAGGTTGCTGAGTTTGGGATTTTTTAGATCTCAATAGAAACTCAAGACATTTTGAGTTGTTACTGGTATTTTAAGACCTGAGTCCATTGCAACTTTAAACAAGTCAGCATCAGTTATAAGCACTGATCACCTATGAAAGTCAGCACTGATCTGTAGGTAGAACATGAAGAGAAAATTAAGAGAAAAACAAAAGATGAATAAGACACATGTACATAGAGAAATGCTATCAACATTGAGCTGCTTCAAATGCTTCTGTCTCTCTCCATCTGAGAGCTGTCATCTCAGGATAGATTATAATCATGGAAAAGAAATTGCAATGGCAACCTCTCCTGTTTCTTTAATGTAGAGTCACACAGAATAAAGGCTTTCCAACACATTCCTTCATACCTCCCTGAAATTTCTTCAATCTGAGGATCAATTGCTTGTTTGAAGATGCAATTTGTTCTCAGTTTGAGTTATAGAGCAGGCAATGTGGAGTGGTGGTTCTTTAGTTCACTAAGGAATGCAGAATTGCAACTCCAAACTGATATGTTTCCTTAAGATTTAGCCATCTGAATCCAAAGTGTACCTCTATTCTAATACATCCTCAGAAAGCAAAAAAATCAAAGACTTGTTCACATCTTCCAGTTCATTTACTCAGATAGAAACATTGCTGAAGAACTGTATGTTCTCAAAGCAGGGCTTCTGATATGCAGGAGACTCTTAATTGCTGCATATTTTCCTGTGTTTTCCCTTAAAAAATTAATACAGACAATTCCCTGCAGTTTTCTCTTAGATTCTTCTTCATCTCAGAATCCATTTTACCTCAAAAAATTCTGACAATCTTTTCAAAAGTTATTCATGTCTGGTGATTTATTCTCTGTTTTACTACTCCTACATAAGAAAGAAAAATGAGGGTGGTATTTTCGTATATGGAGATTGTGAACTTTGATGACTGACTGTCCTAACTCTTCTTGAAAGTATGTGGACACTAGCCACTGATATTTAACTGGCCTGTCTGACCTCTTCTGGAAGCTGTAGCTGTTTGAATTACAACTTTGTTTTCATACCTTCGTTTTGTGCACTTATCTTCTAAGCACAATTTAGAGTCTCAGGAAGCCAATGCTCAGAAAATTATTAAGTTTGTTTGCAATTGCTGGCTATATGTCAGAATTTATTTCTAAAGCTGCTTTTGTTTAATTAAATTTAAGGCCTTCATTTGGGTAGGAAGATCACACTGAAGAAGCACTTTCCACTGCCTACAATGGTGTTCACTGTTCTGCTCACAAAAACTTGGAGATGAGTTGGACTCTTTTTAGAGTTGCACTTTTTTAGCTGATTGCTATCCCTATATTTTTTTTTAAGGTCAGTCTCTTGTTGTTGAATTCCAGTGAAAATTAAAATAAAAAAGATGAAAACAAACTGATTAAGCTGAGAGCACTTTAGTGCATTCTTCATAATTGTTAAAGATTTGTAAAGTCTTTCTGTTAGGAATGCATTAACATTTAATAATAAAGATGCAGCACTTTTTCATTTTGAAGAAACTTGAGCAATAAAAATACATTGTGAAGCAGAGATGTAATTATACTACATCCAGAAGCAAAGCCACTGCACATTTGAATTCTTGTTCATAATTTTCTAACTGAAATACAGTGAAGTTCTGGCTTGCAAAGTGATTTCCATGTAAATTTCTTGGGGTTTTGATGAGATAATATTTAAGAGAGAGTATGCACATTTTCTTGTTGTCATGGATACAAGAATATTGAATTTGAGGAAAACAACAGAGTTTGAAAACCTGAAACCAAAATGAAGTTAGAAATTAATTCAGCTGTACTACATAACTGGAGTTCAGAATATACAACAATGGACAAGGTGCAATAACATAGAGCAAAGTAAATGCTGCTATGGATGAATTATTTTCCTATAAAGTCTACTGGTAAAAAATTATAAGATCACTAAATTAAGAAAAGCCTGTGTTGAGGTAAAATGCAAAGAATTGTAAAGACCATTCACCTGATTTGTGTTTTGCAAACAAGATTAATATTTAGTACAATATCGGCTTTTCCTATTTTAGTGATAGCATAAAATAAGCCCAGAACTTCCCCAAATAACTACTTGAAAACAAACATTTCCCTTTTGCTTTCATATTAGATATTGGTCGAATGCATATTAAATCATGTAAATGTACAGTTTTACTTGAAAAATTGTGCATGGAAGTTCCTCCTCTGATATTCTATAGCTACAGCCACACCAGAAACACTGTCTGTGGAAAAAAAGAAATTTCTAGGTTTGAGTCACTGCCATTTTTCCAGTTTCCAGGAACTGAATTTGCATACTCAGCTTGCCAGATGGATAAGAATATGCCTACATGATTTCTACTGCCAGGAAGACACCCCCCAGCCCCTTCCCACTGCTATTTGAAAATAGGTGGATAACAGCTTTTCATATCTTTCTACACAGCGAAATTTTGCTTTCTTAATTAATTATGTTTCTAACCTGTGTTTTCATTTGAGAGGACTGGTTACTTTGTGGTGAATACTCGTTGTTGAGACTGCAAGGACATCATGGTGTCTCAGGTTGTCTCTGCCAAACTGTTTGGCCTCATTTTGCTGCAGTTCTGGAGGACCTTTATTGTCTACACTACCTCTGGCAGTCATCTCATCCAGATGTCTATGGAATGCAATTTCTTGTGACCATTTTCCTCTAGTCTTTTTGTACTTAAACAGTGAAGGTGAAAAAAGTAAGATTCACCTCAAGAAAAAAAAAAAAAAAGGGGAAAAGGGGTTAAAACATAGTGGTCTATGTTTTTCAATCTCCAGTGCAATCGATGGACATTGAATTCATTCAGTCAGAGGTGTTCAGAGGGATCAAACCCACTAGATATGAAAGCATAATTCGATTGTCCAAGGAAAGAGATTGTTGCCATTTGACACATCCTAAAGAACCCAAGACATCTTCAGGGAGCTTAGAAAATCTGGCAAAGAGGAGGCCCAGCATCAATTAATGTGTCAGACACTCTGACTTTTCTGTTAATATTAATTCCTATAGGTTTGATCTGGAGCTGGCTTTACATTCCAAGTGAGTCTACAGCTACGCATTGCTTAAACCCTAGCCTACAATTACCTTGAGGAGGAGGGATAGAACTCATACACTGAGCAATATTTTGAATTACAAAACCAAATTATTCTTATTTATTACTTAGTAACTCAAAACATGTCAATTTTTCCTTTGAGTACACTGGAGCAGTTCATGAGACAGGAAGGAGAATGCAAAATATGACACACAAGTTGGAGTCAAGAGTTACAGTGGCATGCTAAAAACCACTGATTTATCAAATACGTCCCTCTGGTTTGTGAAAATTATATTTTAACAGTGTGTGCATTTCTGATAAGCTTAACAATTCTGCCGCTGTGAACAGTGGAGGTTTATGTGTTTGATGCAGAACAGATCACTGAAGACCTTTGTGTCACTGTAATCATTTTGGTTATACCAGTAACCTGAAAGATAGGCACTCCATCGATTACCTCACTCCGCAATTCTCAATTAACATAAATGGAGGAAAATTCCATGGACTGATGGAATTTGGAAAAAGAAAAATAACAAAACCCTGTATTAAATGTGTAGGTGTCCTGAATACTTTTTATATTTGTAAAAACATAGTTAAATTTTAGTACTTTAGAAAAGCTTTTTAAAATACTTTTTAACCAAAACTATAGTGTTCTAGGAGCATTTGACATACACATAGGTAAACATAGTACAGTTGCTCTGCTTCCACATTCATATAATTATTTATTCAGCTATTCAAGAACCCCTGGTTTTTCAGTAACTTCATTTGCAGCTGTGGCAAATGAAATAATTTCTTCCTGATTTTCATTAACTGAATAATGCTATTATTAGAATTCCACACACCAGATGGCAAGGCTTACTTAAGACAACTGATGCGAAGCAGTGAACAAATGCAAGAATTACTGTTATCTGAAATTTCACATTGCTGAATAGATGGAAATATTTTGCTTGGTCATGATTTTACATAAGGAAAGTTATTGTAATACCAGTGATTTTCATATTCAAATAGATATACTGATTTATGAATGTGAATTCAGTAGTCACTCCTTTTAAATCTGTCAATATAGAATTGCTGAAGCAGATTGTATTTGACAAAAAAAAATGTAATTTGGTTTGTTTTGCACTGTTCAGAATAAAAATAATTCTCATAATGCAATGGCAATGCAATGAAAATGCCTGAATGTGTCCTTGGTAATAATAATAATATATGCTATATAGTAATTAACAGCCTTAACAACTGATCAAGGTTTGCAGAGCTTGAAAGCTACCAGCATGAAATGAAATGCTGAGCCCTGCTTTTATCCATTCATGCATGCTTAGTAAAGGAAGGTTTACAGGGCTGAGGAGAAGGCTGTAGGTAGCTCATTAGTGCAGTAATCTCAGAGCAGTTTCTGTTATAAGGCAGGAAAAAAGGCTGGATCACTGCAGGAGCATGTTACTAATAGAAATAAAAATTCCATAAGAAAGAAATAAAATAAGTCATCAGTGAAACAATATTCTGGCAGCTATTCACTCTACAAAAGTTTGGGCAGGAAAATTAGCCAGTTCGTCTTCTTAATTTCCTCATACTCCCAGGATACCCTCATGTGGCACTCCCAGCTTCCAGCTGCATGGCAGGACACAGCTCTCATGTATTTGCTGTGCCATAACTGCCAGCCTTCTGCCTTTAACCAGCTCTGAGCAGGTTAGGTACCTGCTCAGCCTAAGGAAACTGAATCATTTAACAGGTTTTTAGTCAGCTGAATAATCTCCTAAAATCCATTAATAGTACAGCTATGATTTCCCTTGGCAACGAGTTTAGGCAGCTTTAATCTGACTAATGCAGTGACATACAGGTATCAAAATGCAGGTATCGTAACCTTCAGCTGAGTTCTACTTCTAAATTCAGGGGAGATAAATACGATCCTCAGAGATAAATCCCCTTCCCTTCTTTATAAAGGTTGAACTCAGCCTTTCTGACGCCTTCTAAACCCTGTAGTGGGGCTGAGCTGGGAAACTCAGGGGCAGAAATGTCTCTTTTTATAAAGAGGATTGATCAAGAGTATTTTTACAGTACTTATCAGTTATGCCCTTTGTTTCAGATATGGATATGACCCAGTTAGACAGTGAAACTACATGTTTCTCAGCAGGTATCTAGACTTATTTTAAATTTACATTTAACAAGATACAGCAAACAAAGCATTCACAAGCCCAGTGGGAAGCACACACTTGTTAGTTTGGCTTTTGAAGACCTTTTTTTTTCCTTTATTTTTCTTGTGTACTAAAAGAGCATTGACCTCTGGGAAAGTCTCATGAATTTCCAAGAAATGTTACACAGCTGATGTAAACTGCCAGTTACAAGAATAAAATTCCCCTGTGCTTATACCATTTTTACCATGGAGTCTCTTCTTGGAAAGGAAGCTGATCCTCATATTAACAAGGCACTGCATAGGATAGATGAAAAATCTATAAACTAGTTGAAACTGTGATTATTACTAATTAGAAATGTTTGCACAATTTGTGTTACCTACAGGACTTCAGGTTTTACAACCATGAGATCCTCTTTGAGAATCAGGGACTGCTAAAAAGAAACAGGAACCACTTGACCATGCAAGGCAGAAGAATAATTACTCAAAATGTGGACAACCTAGTAAAGACAGATTTAAGCTAGGAACAATGCAGGAGAGTCATGACCCAAAGCCAAGCGAGAAAGTACTGTACCAGGTTAGTAGGCAAAGGGTATAAGGTGTTGCAGAGACTTTGAAAACCATAAAGCAGGGTTGAATGAAGCCAACCTTGGGTACCAGATGGAGTAAATAATCCTGAAAATAATTTTGAATCATATGAAGGACAGAAAAGGTGATTGGGAGCAGTCAGAATGGGTTTACACAGGAGTAATGATTACTGACCAAACTGATCACCATCTACAACAAGATGAATGATACTATTTATCTTAATTTGAGCAAGGCTTTCAAGACCATCTCTCTTGGAGGAAGTACTGATTAGATAAGTGGACATCTGCAACAAAGTACACCCTCAGCATTTTACAGATGATACAAAACTTGGAGGTGTTGTTGATAGGTTGATACACTATGTGATTGAACTGCTGTGTGGATGTGTCTCAACAGCTTGAAGAAAAAGTTGACAGGAATGTCATGAAATTCAGTGAAGGGCAACGCAAAGTGCTGCATCTGGGCAGGAATAGCCCCATGTACTCCTACAAGCTGGGGATTAACCACGTTGACCATGCCTACACAGAGAATGATCTGATGGTCAAGAAGCTGAACAGGAACAACCCTCTGGGGGAAAAAAAAAAATATCAGTCCAGGCTTCATGGAGTGTCATCTGCAGGTTAGAAGATGTGATCCCTTCCCTCAGCTCCTCACTGGTGAGACACATATGGAGGACTGAATCCAGTTCTGGCCTCCTGACTACGACAGACATACTAAGGTGAGTTCAACTAAGAGCCATGAAAGTGGTCAACAAACTGAAGAGTCTGTCACATGATGACAGGCTGAAGAGTCACAGGTTCCAGCTGTAGAAGCAAAGGCTCAGATAGAGTCTTGTCAGTCTATCTACATACTAGATGGGAGAAATGAAGAAGGTGGAACCTAGACTCTTCCCAGTGGTGTCCAAGGGAGGACAACAGCCAATGGGAACAAACTGAAACACAAGAAATTCCATTTACACGTAAAAGCTTACTGTGAAGGTTGTCAGACACTGAAATAGGTTCTCTGAAAGACTGTAGTACCCCCATCCTTGTTGATACTCAAATCCCAACTGGATAAATACCTGAGTAGAAATGAAGCTCTTGTGAGGACTTTAATTAAAGAAACATTTCTAAAGGTATAGCTAAAGATTTTTGAGAGTAGCAAAAAATCTAGAAAGACTAGAAAAGAGTAAAATCTGAATTCCTGATATTGATACTAGTAGGACAGAACTGGGGGGAATAGTTCATAGGCTATCTGGTCAAAAGTCAGTGAAGGTTTCCCTAAGATTGTGCTAGTTTACATGAGTAGACTTGCAACTAGATCTCATGTGATCACATTTGAAAATAAACAAGGTTAGAATTTTAAAAGCAGAAGGATCTCATTGTAAGAATGTTTTGTCAGGGTATGAAAATGCCAAGGTGCCCAATCTTACAAAGGGATTTAAAAAAAAAATAAAAATTCAGTCCATTTGTTTATTTCTAGTTAACCTAATCTTTTCTATAGCTTTTCTAAACTTTGAACTAACCTTGAACCTGTGCCTGAAATCTCAGTTCAAAATGTTGCATTTGTAAGGCTTAATTCAAATTTAATTCAATTATATTTTGAGTTTACTTTGGCACTGATCCTAAAGTGATTAAAATGTCTAAATACGGGATTTATGCCAGACTAAATACAGGAAAGGTCAGTAAAGTCTTTTCTGTGTTAACATAGTTATATTTCCATTGAACTGGTATTCTAAAGCAATAATGAATGATTATAAATCTCTGAAGATGACTAATTATAGTCTGGGCCCCCTGCTGCTTATTTCTTAACAGGTGATTTTGTTTATTTAGTTCACATATCTGACTCTATAATCATGACACAAACAGGCTTCCAGCTCCTGCTCACAGACAGCCAGTTTTTTGGGTATTATACTCCTTAGTGCAGTGTGCTGTGTCCTTACACCCTGGGGCCCTGCACACCAGAATTCAATCTCACAGCATGGCTCAGTAGGCTCCACTGTGCTGATTAAATTGCTATTGACTGCCATAGAATCACAGAATGGAAAATATGTCTGGAAGTCATCTAGTCCAACTTCCCTGCTAAACAGGGCCCCCTGGAGCACCCTCACTATTCAGTTTATTGATCATCTTTATCAGGAAATTCTGTAAATATATTTCAAATATCTTCTGCATTGTTTGTGTCCAGACTTTTTGCTCTTCCAGCAGTTGTTGGTGTGGTTAAAGGTGCCCATGAGTATCACGATCTGGGGTTATGAGGCTTTCTCCAGCTACCTCAAAAAGGCTTCAGCTACCTCCTCCTTCTGGTAATCCGTTCTAATCTAGTTGTTTAAACCCTCTCTGGAGCTGTCATAGAAATGACAACTTACTCTGTCTGCTATGGATAGAGATGTTAGAATGGCATGATAAATCACCTGGAGGTGCTTTTATTTCCACAGTGATTCTCAATAGAGTCTACATAAATAGTTTAACTTAGAGTTTTCTAATGTTTGGTCAGGTAACTTTTAGCTTTGGTGAGGTTAAGCGTGATAAATCTAATCAAGAGCACAGTGGGAAATAAATTATAGTGCATTATGCTGAAAGCGCACAGCTGTTACACCATTTCCAAGTTTTATTCTTTGCATTATTTTTCTGTTAAGGAATTACAGAATCATTAAGGTTGGAAAAGACCTCCAAGATCATCAAGTCCAACCTTTGACTGAAACCACAAAAAACATATGTATTATACTACAGAAAATGCATATTGGTAGGCTAAAGATACTAATAAAAATCTATAAAAATTGTTCTATCTGTAATCATCGCTCCTTTTCCCTCTGATGACAGTTGTGTTTTTTGAAAAATTTGATTGATATGGTTTATTTTCTTTATATTCACAAAAGGTTAAAGCAAAAATACACTTGAAGGAGGATTAATATACTTCCACTTAGGTATCAAAAATAAGTTTTAATTCCAAGATTTTAAATCTGATTCATTTGTAGTCACAGGAGAGAACAGGCACCTTCAGAATGCAGTTTGTCTCACCATGACATATGTCAAGGACAGCCGAGATGAATTTCTCTCTGAAGCCCCCAGCTCTCTTCACTGATCATAGGAAGAGCTAAGGGCTTAAAGTAGATGTATAATTTTTAGATTTCTTATCTTAAGTGAGATGAACCTCAACCTTCCAGCACCGTTTCTGCATGTTACCACAGATCCTTTTGTCCAAAGTCAGTTTTGCCTAAACCAAGTGTAAATAGTCTTAATTTAAAGGGCAGTTGGGGACTTTTGAATACTAACAAGCATACTAATAGTCTTGGTAGGGGTGAATAAAACCCTTTTCTGATCAAACAGCCTAGATCCACAGCTTGTTTCTTTAGTGAGAGATTCACTAACTTCAAAACATCCTTTAGTTTACAAAACCAGACAGCATTGCTAAGTGGTTCCTCTGCTTACAAGAGAAATCAATACTTGCCATCAGTGGAAAATGGCTTACCTAGAGTTTTATAGAAAATTCAAAATGCTTAAGTGATCTTACAAGTTTTTATTTAAAACTGAATTGCCTCATGACAAACAGCAGCACAGATGTGAAAGTAGAACTGTGGTACTGCTACAGTCCTCCAGAATCAGCTACAAATACCAATGCCCGTTTCTGTACTTTCTTCCTCCTCCTATTGCTGTAGGAACTGTGGTATCTATAACACAGCTGAGGTAGTGCTTTATAGTAAAGAGATAACATCGACATTCTTGTAATGCTTTTCATAAACAGCTGTACCCTAATTTCTAGGAAAGATTCACTCCTGTTGTTTGGGCACTGGCCATCTGCACAAGGTTGCCTTCCTTTCAGATGAGGCTTAGCGCAAATTTTCTGCTCTAAATTTTTTTCTGAGATTCCTCAGAAATCCTTGTAGAGTTCAAATATTCCAAGAAGCTGTTTTATCACAGGTTTATCAATGATTTTCATAGACAAGCTTTCACAACTCTTCTGTATACCCTGAAATATCCAGTTTATGTCATGTTACTATAATTTAAAAACCCCATCAATTTTCCACACAATTTTTTTTTTGAAAATACATCATTACAATACTATGTCATTTAAGCTTTTAATTTTTCTGACAACTTGCTAAGAAAGAGAAATTCCTTTAGCAGTAATATAATTCCATTCTTGATGAGGCAAAACAACAAGAAAACAAACACACAAACAAAACAAACAACAACAACACCAACAACAACAAACCAGTGTAGGGAACTTTTCTTCTCATTTTGGATTTTGGTACCAGTATGCCTGTTTCAGATACATTTATTTCCACTCTGCACTCTCCCACAAAGCAGATTGATTCACTTAAAGCAGCACAACTGAAAGGATATGCAGAAAATGTGTTAAGAGAAAAATCTCTCTAGTAGGAGTTATTTTGCTTGTTTTTCTAATGTCCTGAACCACCTCTGACTTCTTGACTGTGCAAGGAAAATTGAATCTTGATGCCTTGAGGGTGATGTCTGGACTCTTCTTACAGTAAGAGAAATAGAAATAGTAATCATTGCTTCTGAGAAATTATTTACAACCTGTGGTGGAGGTTATTGCCTGTGTAAAAACCCACACTCCTCTCGTGACACAGCAATCCTTGGAGGTCACCAAGACTTTTTTACCCCTTGTCACAACAACTTCATTATTTACTGCATGGAGGACGGGGTCAGATGAAATTGTCAGGGAGACCCTCCCACACAGTCATGAGACTCAGAAAGCATCCTCTTGTTTTCCAGACTCCTTTTGAAGGGGGATTTAGATGTGTCTGGATCCCAACTTAGTCTCAGACTAGCTGTTGAACAAGACTTATGGGCCTTAATTATTGTTGTTACATGTAAGCCAGATATAGCCATCATGACCACTGGTGGGTCCTGCTCAAACAGAAAAGGGAAGAAGGGATCACATTGGCATAGTCTTTTCCAGCTGAAACAGTCCATTAAGTACACACTTAACTTTAGGAAACCTTGTTCCAAGTAACACAAGGACAGCTAAAGTCAGCTAAGCACAGTAATTTATAAAACCCTGTTATGGGCCAAAGGAAACAAGGGGAGTATCTGCAGAATGTGTGCATTGACTGTCATATTACAGCAATATCCCTTTGGAAAATTAGGAGAAAAATTGAAAAAAAAAACCCCAAACTTTAAGATATAACTGGTTTGGTTTACTTTGTGGATTGATTAATTGGTAACATATATCAAAAGGTACACAAAGGGCAGGCAGATGTGTCAAAGGGCTTTTAATTATAAGATAATTTAGATTGAAAAAGACCCTAAAGATCCTTGAGTCTAACCATTAACCAAATACTGCCATGCTAACACAGCACTAAACCATATCCCTAAGCACCATGCCTCCACATCTTTGGAATGCTTCTGGGGATGGTGACTTAAGCACTTCCCTGGGCTGCCTGTTTCAATGCTTGATGACCTTTCAGTAAATAATTTTTTTCCTACTAGCCAGTCTAAACTTTCCCTGGTACAATTTGAGGTTGTTTCTTCTCATCACTTATTACTTGAAAAGAAAGACACACCTTGCTACAATCCCCTTTCAGGTATCTGTAGATATTGATAAGGCCTCCCCTGAGCCTCCTTTCCTGCAGACTAAACTATCCCAATTCCCTCAGCTGCTCTTTATAAGACATGTTCTCTACACCCTTCAATAGCTTCATCACCTTCAGGGGTCACGTGCTTCAGAGCTTTAATGCCTCAAGACATCCATGCATTTTCCGGATGGGAACTAGAGGCAGGATAAATTACTCTAGCTATCACAAAATCTCCTGGAAACATGTTTAGTTACCTAGATCACATCCTTACTCAGTGGACTTGATTGTCAAAAGTAAACTTATGTTTGTTAGTTGCAGTTATACAGGACAGAAGAGATTCTTTTATGGGTGCACATACAACAGATGAGAGGTCTGATACTTAGATCATGGAATGGTTTGGGCTAGAAGGGATCTTAAAGATCATCTAGTTCCAACCCCTCTGCCATGGATGGGAGCACCTTTCACTGGAGTACGTTGCACAGAGTCCCATCCATCCTGGCCTTGAAAACTTCCAGGGATGGGACATCCACAACCTCACGGTCAAACTTTAAGTCATGGTCCCACTGATTCCATTAAGTTATGTTAACCTTGTAAGTAACAGCAGCCATTTCAAAGGGATTGGTATGTCAAAAGACAGTCCTTCACTATAAAAGGTGAACATCCAGACTGGATCAGATTAAGATCTTCCCTGCAGACTGATGGGACTACCTCTAACATGGACATCTACACTGAGGATGCCTCCAGTTAGCTGTGTAGC
>VXAU01002828.1:344153-354703 GCA_013399695.1 Formicarius rufipectus
GGCTCAATTTATCAATTTAACATTTGAAATAAATTTATATATATATATATATATATATGGATTCCTACCATTATTACACATATACTTGCTACAAAATTAATGTGCAATCTAGAGAATTAAACCTTTTAAAACAAGAAGCAATGATTTAAAATATTTTTTTTCAATTGCTCTCCTAAATTATGTTTCTAGTATATAACTAGTTGTTCTCAGATATACCATCTTTTTCAGTTAAGCTGAAGTTTTAGAAAATGTATTAAAAAAATTATCATTTCAAGAGCAAGTAGCAAGGAAGAATATGCCATTAAGATGGTGAAGTAGGAAAACATTTCACATAGTTCTGTATTTCTGAGAGCCCCCCTAACTCATCTGAAAAGCTATTCTGCTTTGTTATTTGTTAGCTTTTACCTATTTGAATTATGAGCTCTAGCTTTTCCTTAGGCTGTGTATTCCTCAGCACAGATGAAGATTCTCTGCATAAATATAACATTGACATTACAATAATTATGTCAGTAAAAAATTGCAAATGAATATTTGCTTCTCCCACTGTCCAGGTGGAGAGAGGATACAGACTTCCCAAGACGAAACAGGCTAAGGGCGTACCCACAAAGAGAAAGTTGTATAATCAAGACCTGGTCTTTTTTTATTGTTGTTTTGTTTTACAGAAAACCCCGTTTCCCAAATTGTGCAATCCCCAACAGGAAACCCAGGACAACCTTCCACCTGTCCCAGACTTCCCAGAGGAATCTGCTTTATCACATAGTGTCACAAGTTCCTGCTCCTGCTTTGTCCATCAAACCTTGCCTTCCTTCCTCTATACTGGTACAGCATCAGTCACAGGTATGGAAAATACTGCTCAGGCAGTGAGGGTTCCCATATGAAGGCAAATACACCATTAGGCCTCCTTATATTGAATAAATCAATGTCCTTTCTTCTGTTTAACCTCCTCCACATCTCTGGTGTAGATTGGCTGACTAATGAAGTGGCTCTGACCAGTGAATCTGATGCTGTCCAACGTGACAGGTAACAAAGAACTTTCATCCCGTCACCTGTCCATGCCTAGATGTCTTCTTAACAGTGGTTTCCTTATGTAAGACTTTGTAATCCTTTTTATGGTATCTATGACCTTCTATTGTGGTGGTTTAAAAAAGAGGAAGGAGACAAAAAATGCTGAGGGAAAATGAAAATTAAGCAAATCTGGAGAGAATGGGGACCAAAAAGAACACAGCAAAGCTGATGAGACAAAAATCAATAGAAAATACTGGCAATGCAGAAATGGTACAACACTGGGGTGCAAAGGGAAGAAACAGGAAAAGTAAAACCTATAAAACATTTTGAAGTGAATTTTTTCCCCTTCATTTCCATTACACATTTCTGTCACTTTGTATAGAAAAAATGATATAGCTTGGTGCAAGCACCTCAGGATTTGGCCTGTCAGCTCCAGAACATATGGAAACCAGATGTTGCACAATCTGAGATACTGAGAGTTGTAGGTAAATCCTCCATCACTTACAGTTTGTGACTCAGAAGACTGCATCATTTGAACAAAACGGAAAATGAAGCCAAAACTCATTTAAATTGCATGAACTTGAATTCATCCATTGGAATCCAAATATAAATTTAGGTCAAATAATATTTTATAAGAAAGGCCTACCAGAGGGAAGATTTAGGTATTGAGGGACATTGAGGAGAAAACTCTAATTTATCTTCTCAATATCATGGAAGATGATTAAAAAAAAAAAANACGGTCAAACTTTAAGTCATGGTCCCACTGATTCCATTAAGTTATGTTAACCTTGTAAGTAACAGCAGCCATTTCAAAGGGATTGGTATGTCAAAAGACAGTCCTTCACTATAAAAGGTGAACATCCAGACTGGATCAGATTAAGATCTTCCCTGCAGACTGATGGGACTACCTCTAACATGGACATCTACACTGAGGATGCCTCCAGTTAGCTGTGTAGCTGTTAGCTCTGCCCTACCATACTGACTAGTTTCCCAACAGCAAAAGAACACTGGATGTTTGTTCTCCTCTCAGTCTATGGAAGTATCCCTTGAAATTATTTCACCCTCAAACACAACATAGTGACTTCAGAACACTGAACAGCACAGTCCCTCCAGAGCAATATCTCCATTCACACAAGGGGAGTTAACCAGTGACAAGAGATTTACTTATGAAATATACATTATGCTGTGTTTTTTTAGAATACAACTGTCAATCAAGAAAAACAGTGTAAATAAAATACACTTTACACACTCAAATACTAAAATACACTTTACACTAAATAAAATTCACTTTTCTTTTAAAGGAGATGGAATTAATTTTTTTATATTTATTTTTTAAAGGTGATGAAAGGAAAACCATGCAACCAAAAAGGCACCTGTCCTACCTTTTCCCAGCTGCTTGGTTATTCTAGTGCAAAGTCAGCCTTTTGTGTGAATGCAGAAATGTAGCAAATATCACNATAAGTAAACGTTTAAGTGAAATATAACATATTGTTTCTCTTTGAACTTAATTGAAACAACTGGAATTTTTTACTGAAGGCTGATGTGGGTAATTTCCCACTTTCCTGTTGATGGTATCATCATCACTGGCCTTTAAGAGTTTATTAGTGGGAATAAAGCTCAAAAATCTTAATAGAAATATTTTCAGGAAAACAAAAATACATTAATTTTTNATTTTGTTCCTCTGAAGAGCATAATGTAATTTATGTCAGGATATAACAAATGAATGTTTTCTAGATTTACTTTTATAGCTACTGAATTTCTAAATTAAAGTTGATTTTAATCCCTCTTCTAAAAAAGGGGGGGCTCAATTTATCAATTTAACNAAAAAGGAGTGTCTTACTTTTACCAGCTTTGTAAAATCCACCTCAGCCTTTACTGAGTCTTTCACAGAGCTCTACAGGAGTTCATGTGACATTTCCATAAGGGATGAATCATTCCAATTTATTCTATGGAGTATAAATTCAGTCTTAAACTATTAAAACACTCTGAAAATGTAAAAGACATCAATCATTCTCACTGTGCCAAGAAGAATTTAGATTTCAGATGGTCTTGTTTCTGAATGGCATTCCTAGTAGGACAGTAACAGTACACTTGGAAATTTTCACATTTCTAAACATGGACACTTCTTACTTGATGAAGCTCACACATTTTTCTAGGTTATAAGATAGGAGGGCTACTTGGGACTATTTTTTTGTTTGAATTTTAATTCAGCTTATTTTTAAATAACTGCTGGTTTTATGAAACTTTCACTACTCAGTTATTCTTCTGTGTTTTCAAATTTTACCAGAAATTGACTGACATATTCCCATGTCAGTGAAATTGGGATTTTTTTTTTTGACTTCAGTAAAACCAGAAGAAAGATTTTTGGGCTTGTATCTTTTTTTTGTTCATCCGTCACACACACTGGATTCCTCAGGTGATCTACTAGACACCTCTCTTTGTACAAACCTTCCCTTTCTTGTATAGTCTTTGGGCATCACAGTTACAATGCAACAATTTCAAGACAACTAATTCTTTGCCTAGTGGTACCAGAATATCATGGTAGCCCCCTTCAGGCAGTAACTGTCGTGGCCCCAATGGCAACAACCGAAATGACTACAACCTTTTTGTTCAGAAGCTCACAGTGTTCCAGGATAACACTCCAGGCACTCCTTGAACTGTTGTCTTAGAGGAAAAAGAACAAGAGCACCATGTAATGTTTTTTGTAGGAGTCTCCATTCTCCCTGATATTCAAAACTCAATTTCACAAGCCCCTGGATGACCTGATCTAATCTTAACGATTGATGTAACTGCAAATTTGGCACTGATCTCATCAGAGACTTGGATCAGATAACTCTTAAAGGTCCTTTCCAAACTAAGTTTTTCTTTGATAATAAATATAATCTGTATAATGTATGTCTCATTTCTTAATTTTAAAAGGAAAAAGTAAAAAAGGTAAAACAAATATCATTGTCTACATTTATTCTTCACGACAACACAGTCGAACNCATTGGAATCCAAATATAAATTTAGGTCAAATAATATTTTATAAGAAAGGCCTACCAGAGGGAAGATTTAGGTATTGAGGGACATTGAGGAGAAAACTCTAATTTATCTTCTCAATATCATGGAAGATGATTAAAAAAAAAAAAGGCATAAAATAAATAAGTAAACGTTTAAGTGAAATATAACATATTGTTTCTCTTTGAACTTAATTGAAACAACTGGAATTTTTTACTGAAGGCTGATGTGGGTAATTTCCCACTTTCCTGTTGATGGTATCATCATCACTGGCCTTTAAGAGTTTATTAGTGGGAATAAAGCTCAAAAATCTTAATAGAAATATTTTCAGGAAAACAAAAATACATTAATTTTTACTAATCAACAGTCTATATGAGAATTTTTTTCTGATTTATACATATAAGAAACACAAAAAAAGGAGTGTCTTACTTTTACCAGCTTTGTAAAATCCACCTCAGCCTTTACTGAGTCTTTCACAGAGCTCTACAGGAGTTCATGTGACATTTCCATAAGGGATGAATCATTCCAATTTATTCTATGGAGTATAAATTCAGTCTTAAACTATTAAAACACTCTGAAAATGTAAAAGACATCAATCATTCTCACTGTGCCAAGAAGAATTTAGATTTCAGATGGTCTTGTTTCTGAATGGCATTCCTAGTAGGACAGTAACAGTACACTTGGAAATTTTCACATTTCTAAACATGGACACTTCTTACTTGATGAAGCTCACACATTTTTCTAGGTTATAAGATAGGAGGGCTACTTGGGACTATTTTTTTGTTTGAATTTTAATTCAGCTTATTTTTAAATAACTGCTGGTTTTATGAAACTTTCACTACTCAGTTATTCTTCTGTGTTTTCAAATTTTACCAGAAATTGACTGACATATTCCCATGTCAGTGAAATTGGGATTTTTTTTTTTGACTTCAGTAAAACCAGAAGAAAGATTTTTGGGCTTGTATCTTTTTTTTGTTCATCCGTCACACACACTGGATTCCTCAGGTGATCTACTAGACACCTCTCTTTGTACAAACCTTCCCTTTCTTGTATAGTCTTTGGGCATCACAGTTACAATGCAACAATTTCAAGACAACTAATTCTTTGCCTAGTGGTACCAGAATATCATGGTAGCCCCCTTCAGGCAGTAACTGTCGTGGCCCCAATGGCAACAACCGAAATGACTACAACCTTTTTGTTCAGAAGCTCACAGTGTTCCAGGATAACACTCCAGGCACTCCTTGAACTGTTGTCTTAGAGGAAAAAGAACAAGAGCACCATGTAATGTTTTTTGTAGGAGTCTCCATTCTCCCTGATATTCAAAACTCAATTTCACAAGCCCCTGGATGACCTGATCTAATCTTAACGATTGATGTAACTGCAAATTTGGCACTGATCTCATCAGAGACTTGGATCAGATAACTCTTAAAGGTCCTTTCCAAACTAAGTTTTTCTTTGATAATAAATATAATCTGTATAATGTATGTCTCATTTCTTAATTTTAAAAGGAAAAAGTAAAAAAGGTAAAACAAATATCATTGTCTACATTTATTCTTCACGACAACACAGTCGAACACCACTTTTCTAGTTATCTTACCAGTCATCAGCCATTTCTGGAGGGATGTTTTCTGGTATCTCCAGTAGAACATTTTCCTAATAAAATATTAAACAAAGGATGTCTGAAGTGTCAGAGATATGTAAGAAAGACAAAATATGACTTCAGTCTTAGAAAAGTGGAATAAAAACAAGATTTCAAAGGTTTCCTAGTCACCAGCATACATATAAAAATAGTTTCAACCCATTTCAAATCACTTTGACTCATCAACTGCTTGCTTCTCGCAGTTTAACTTTCTCACTTTGTCGGCAAATACCACAATAATTAAATTTAATTCTTTTGTGGGCATGGTCCATGGTTCATTCTATCCCAATGGATTTGAACCAATGTCTAGCAGAGATTAAAAAAAAAAAAAATTATGTCCAAAAATTGACCATGTAGTATTGATATTTCTGGACCTACTTTATGTGTTCACTGGAGAGGGTATGTGTATTCAGTGTGTGTACTAGTAGTTATATTCAGTTACGGTTCAGAAACACCTTTTGCAAGGTCATCTAAATTAGCACATTAAGTTATCTCACTTTATATAAAATCTGTTTGAAAGACAACACACAGTACACTGTCTATAATGACAGTAATATTTCAGTGCCACTGTAGTCACAAATTCCCCTATTTTCACTAAGTTTTCTGCTTTGTCTGAGAGCCTTGTTGTACTTCAGAACTCAGAAGCGATCGACAAGTGAACATGTCCATCATTTAAAGTATAGTTTTGATTTCAGAAATGTCTATGTAACCCTGGAGCCTGTGGACTTGTGCAAAACCTCCATAGAATGTGTGAAGGCTGACATTTGCTACATTCCAAAATCTCAGGGGAAAAACCTTCTTTACTCAAATACACTTGGTAAAATATTGTTACATTAAAAATATCCTAGTGTTTCAGTTGATGAGAAATTCTAAAGTCCCTTGGCAATTAATGCAGATTTGTCCTGGAGTGAGAAAATCTAGACTAAACACTGAAACATTTTGTTTGCATTCTTCAGCAGCTTCCCCTGCAAGGGTTCCTGGTAGAAGTGACACTTAATGAACCAAGACTTGCAGTCTACAGTCAAGATCCTTCTGCTGTAATGGGAAAAGGTAGTATTTTTGGAGCTCATTATCTTCATTCAAATAAAGCAGTAAAGAGGTGCATAACCATGATGAAATATGTATTTAGCCAAGCGCACACCATACTACTGTAGTAGTTCTGTTTACTTCATGAAACACAGAACAATGTAAATCATCAAAACAGTCTGCTGAATTTTCTAGAGAAGCTAAATCACCCAAACAGGTGATAATCATAGTTTAATTTAGCTACAGGAAGCAGAGCAATCTGAGTACCTACAGTGAATCTAGTTAAATGTTTCATCTCTAAATCTTACTATTATCATGCATGATTAGTTTGTTGTTCTTATTTGGCCTCTTCATTTTATAACGTAGACTGTCTGTACTGACTAAACACAGAAGGTAAGATTTACACCCAGACTAGTTTGTTGTTCTTATTTGGCCTCTTCATTTTATAACGTAGACTGTCTGTACTGACTAAACACAGAAGGTAAGATTTACACCCAGACTAGTTTGTTGTTCTTATTTGGCCTCTTCATTTTATAACGTAGACTGTCTGTACTGACTAAACACAGAAGGTAAGATTTACACCCAGACAAGACATAGCACTTTCCAAATAATACTATAGCCCAGGATAAATTCACAACTTTTTCTAGTGAGTTTTGTTAAAAGACCCCATACTGGGTTTACATTTTAAGAGCATCATTTCTTCTTCTAATTAGACAATTAAATTTTCTCAAGTTCATATTAAATCTTCACTCCTTCTTTTGCATCAAGATCCATGACTTGCTGAATTTTCAAGCAAACTTTCCCACATTTTTCAGTAAAGTCTTCATGTACAAGTAGAACTTCTAACTCATCATAAAACCAATAGATAGATTCGCTAAATGACTCTTCTCTTTTGTACTTCCAAAAACGTGACTGCAACAGAATTGCAAGTACATTTAGCCCACCATTTTCATGCTAATAATATTAGTTTGTTTCCTTATGACCCCTTATTTGCAATTTGTCATCACCTGCCTTGTTTTATAAATCTAGATCAGGTCTTCAGCACAATATGATAACTGACTTTGTTCTTTGTCATCACAGGTTTGCAAGAATTCATAAACCTGTTTGTTTCTCAGTAACAAAATCCAGATTCTCTACTACCAAAATAAAGCTGCTTTCCTGAATAGCAGAAGCATCGAAGCATCTGTCTAAGTTTAGAGAGCTTAGAAGAATTTATAGTTAAAACAGAGGGACAAATCTCCTTCAATTTCAAAACAAATTTTAATTAAGATATGATAAATGGAAGTATAACAGTTCCTAGCTATAATTTATATATATCTCTCTATATATGTATTTAAGATAAACAAAAACAACCAGAACTAAACGAGTAAAATAGGAAAAAACCTGAGCAAAAACCCTTCCCCCCCTAATCCCTGTCCCTGGTGGGCACAGAGGTATTTTACAGACCACAGGTGATGAGATGAGTAGCCGGTGCTGGGTTGCCCCCGGGGGGGTTGGTGGATGGGAAGAAAAAGCTTTGGCGTGTCCCTCCGAAGAGCAATGCAACTCCTCTGCTGGTGAAAGTGATGGTTGCAGTCTGGTGGCAGTCGCAGTCTGCTGGTCCTCTTCTGGATCTGAAGAGAGCTCCCAGGGGCAAAAATTCTCTGCTTATATTCACTTAGCCTCTGCCCAGTCCCTTCCCCCAGGGCGGAGACTTAAACAATGGGTGATTTACTCTGTGAGATAAACAATAGCCTATTTTTGATACCCCTGATGGGCCATTAGCAGACATGACCCCTCAGGTGGGTGTGGAGGCAGAAGGATTTCCTTATCTCATAGAAGTTCCAAAACACCCAGCCTGCAGCCTGAGGGGTGTGCTGTCCCTTAGACAATAGCTGCTAATGTGCCATTGTGAGCAGTTCATGGGAAAAAATGGCATAGAGGCTTTAGAATACACACCCACACAGTGACAAACTGATCTTGGCTACTAAAACCAGGACAGCATCCTATTTCTCCCATAATCTCTCATGGTTTACTTGTCCTTATAGAAAGAATTCTCTAGCTACAATCTCCAAATGTTGTTTTGTCTTTGACATGGATTGATCTTCTGCAACTGCATCCCATTTCACATCATCACAGTCATCAGAAGTTCTCCTTGCTCAAACACCTACCATGTTTTGGACAACACATTCTACTATACCCATGTTTAGTCTGACAGGCATGAATCAACTAAAATAAAGCTAAAAATTAAGATCCATGTAGCTGCATGAATTAGACTGAATTCCTATGATTTTTATGTATGCATGGAGCATCAAATTTTAAAATTCAGTCAAGTAACAAGAGCTAGATTCATATTAGAGAAGTCTATTCAACACAACTAAATCCTGTCTTCTCATTTTTACTGAAATACACTGTACACACTGTTTATAAATCATTATAGCCCAAATCCTGAGGTTGGAGATTTCTTACAAAATCTGTTAGATTTCAATAACTTTGTGCTGGTACTTCCAGATTTCTTTTCTTTGAGATAGAAATTAACTTTTCAAACTGTATTTTGGTACAGACTAATGGAGCAGCAGTCCGGTTTGCAACATAGACTGCTAGACAATGTATGTAAATCTAAATAAATAAGGATGTGAGGTTTGGTGCATCCAACAGCCAGAAGACATTGTCTTAATAAATGAGGGAATGCAAAATAATTTTTATGGTAATTAAAATAGTATGGAAAACACTGATTAGCTGAAATTTAATAAGACAAATACCATAAAAAAACCAATGAAGGGGCTTTATAGCCTGAATTTCAATTCATAATCAGCAGTTCATCAGAAACACCAAATGTTCTGTAGCACAAAAGCCAGTACATTTGTACCCGTAAATGTACTATGATTATTCATATTTGGCCTCTAAGATTAAATCTGTATGTCCAATAGGACTATTTTATATACATGGCAAGATAGGAATGAGACTGCTCTGTTACTGCTTGTTGACACACAACAATTCAGCTAAGCTCCCTGCTGAGCTGGATGTCTTCAGAATTCATAGCTATTTGAATTCAAAACAGTTTTATTCTTCTGCCTCTAAAATGTTGAAAACTGTTGATGTGAAATAGCTTATTTAAAATATGGCTTTGCCAAACCTTTCTCTCTAATACTGGGGACACAGAGGAAGAAGGAGTAATTTCTACTGCACTAAGAGGAAATTCCATTTTTTGTATGATTCTTTCAAAAATGTCATCAAACTGTGTTTCATTTGGAACTTGACAAGTCAGAGATTAGTGGAGATTGATCTAATTAGACAGGATCACATAAAAAATACCACATATTATCATATATGGTATTTTTCTGAATATAACATAACTTCTTCAGTATCTACAAGCTTAAGAATATCAGTTTCTAGTTCTGGATGGGTTAGTAATGACAGCAACTTGAGTATGATAACTAAGGAGAATCTCCAGTTTATGAACAGACTTCATAGTACTGAACATTTAACAACCTCCCTTTCCATTTGTATTCTATCTCAATTCACTCTGAACACCAAATATTCAAAAATTCTAAAACAGCTAAAAAAAAATAAATCATAAAGTACAGGGAAAATATGATACTTTCATATCCTGGAGCCCTTGGCAAAAATGATCAATGTCTTGAGTTCTTACTTCTGAGCCAAAATCTGACCCTACATGAGAAATCCGTCTGACACTGACTCCAGACCTTACAATTATTTCCCACAACCTCACTGTTGTCTATTATAAATTAAATTATGCCATTCAAATAACCCAACCCAAGGCAACATTTTTGTGTTTCCAAAAGTCATATTTGAAGAACTGAACCAGAAGAATAAAAACATATATATATTAAAAAAAAAAAAAAAAAGACATTCCCATATTTTATAATAGATAGAGAGA